>BGNK01001602.1:84264-138423 GCA_003297005.1 Symbiodinium sp. clade A Y106 | reverse complement strand
ATCTTGTTCACATGTCAACTTGGAGATTGTCTGTCCAAAGCTAAAATAACTAAAAATATAGGTCAAAATAGCTGGTTTGCTCGAGAAAAGCAGGCCTCCACGCCGACATACACTCTATATATATAGATATATTTCCAGCTGCAAAGGCTTGACTTCGGGTTTCAAGTCCGAAAGCTTCAAACAAGGTCCGGGATGCTGTCATCTCCCAAACGCCAAGACAAGCCCTAACCTAAGCCAAGGCCCTGCCAGGAGGCTCATGGGTAGTTGTAAGTGGGGTATAAGTCCCCTAATGTACCTTAGCCTACCAAACCCTACTTTTTTGTGGGTTTTTATTATGAACCCTAATGTGGATTTTAAGGGACCCCACAAAAAAGGTAGGGTTTGGTAGGTTGAGGTAGGTGACAACGAAAAAAGTAATCCTGCTTCATAACCCTACTTGTAAGTACCGATGAACCTCGAAGTAAGCCACAAGAAGCAGCATTTGAATCCAATGCTCTCAGCCCGATAATCCCTGATTCGCCCTCGGCTCTATAACTCAAGCCCGTGTGGCTTGGGGGGTGTAGGGTTTAGGAGTTTGGGTTTGGAGTTGCTGCAAGTCCCCTTGAACCGTACATCCTAAACGTTAAACTCCAAACCGTACGGTTAACCGTCATGCACGCACTGAGGCTTCGAGCAAGGCTTCTTTCCCACGGTGCTCGTCCGCCGCTACAGACGCCGATGCCGTTCGGAGGAGTTTAGGATTTTGGGGTTGCGGGGCTTCAGGGTAAACCATAGAACCCCAGCAAATTGGCTGAGGGGTTTAGGGCTTTAGGACTTTAGGGTTCAGCTTCCCTAAACCCTAAACCCTAAGCCCTATCAATTCAAAACCCTCGAACCCTAAACCCTAAGCCCTATAAATTAAACACCCCCGAACCCTAAACCCTAAGCCCTATAAATTCAAAACCCCCAACCCTAAACCCTAAATCCTAAGCCCTATAAATTCAAAACCCCCAAACCCTAAACCCTAAACCCTAAGCCCTATAAATTCAACACCCCCGAACCCTAAACCCTAAGCCCTATAAATTCAATACCCCCAACCCTAAACCCTAAACCATAAGCCCTATAAATTCAAAGCCCCCAAACCCTAAACCCTAAGCACTATAAATTCAACACCCCCGAACCCTAAACCCTAAGCCCTATAAATTCAACACCCCCAAGCCCTAAACCCTAAACCCTAAGCCCTGCAAATTCAACACCCCCAAACAACAAACCCTAAACCCTATAAATTCAACACCCCCAAACCCTAAACCCTAAACCCTATAAATTCAAAGCCCCCAAACCCTAAACCCCCAAACCTTAAGGCGTTTCGGACCGCGGGCCCTGGCGTCGGGGGCTTTCAGAGTGTGAGGCTGTTTACTGCGGGTTTAAGACGTGATGATTTTTTGCCTTCGTTTCAAGAGACAAAACACGTAGTGTTCAGGGTTCAGGGCTTTTGGTTTAGGGTTGAGGGTTTAATTACGGGGTTAAGGGTTTAGGGGTTTAGGGTAATTATAGGATTTGGGGTTTTGGTGCTTCGACGGTTTAGGGTTTCTAGTGTTTCGGGTTTGAGGTTCTGATTTCTTGTAGCTCCTGCTCTATCTGTGCATTCAAACTGTTGAACAAGACATTAGGGAGAGATCTGAGCCAGACTCACGAATGTCTGTCCTGAAAGACATAGAGCCTTACCCTAAACCCCAAACACCTGAGCCTCAAACGGAAGCATGAACCTGAGGAAGTGTGTCCGATACTATGCCCCAAACCGTTCTGAGGCTCGATCCCGCAACAATGCCTGGGGAGTGCAAAGAGGCCAAGATGTTTGTGGGCGGTTGCGGTTGAGGATGCAGGACTTCGGATTGAGAGGTTGTTTTTTTTTGGTTTGGGTTTATTGTTGCATTTTAGTCGTGTTGAAGTAGTGTTGTGCTAGGATTACTTTTTTGCCTGCATTCCCAAGGGCTCGTGCTTCAGGATTGAAGTAGGCAGGGTCTTGGTTTGTTTAGTGGCTTGGGGCCCAGACAACAAGCATCTAGCTCGGCGAAGAGAGAATGCTGTTTGGAGGTTTCGAGGTTTAGGGTTGGAGGTTTAGAGTTTATCGTTAATTGTTTCAGGCCCTTCGAAGTCGTAAGCTTATGTCCTGAAGGCCGAAACTGTGAAGCCAAGTTCCCAATCACGAACCGAAGCTAGCACCATGAGATCAGTGCTAAGGGGTCCTAAGAATTACATGCTTGATGGCTTGGTAAATATACTTGTGAATGGGTGTTGGCTCTCAAACCTTCGGCTTTCCTCCAACTAAACGCTAAACCCGTTTACAGCATGCTCATCCCCAGTGCCCAAAGCCGCAACCTATAGTAGCCACCAGCCATCAACCGCTATGGGAGCACTCGCACTCATAGTTGACATTCATCTCACAATAACATGGCGGTAAGAACTAGTAGTACTATAGACTAGAGACCCCCAAGGGACCCTCAATATACCAAGATGGGAAGGAAGAGCTGCCCACACTCCCAGAAGCCCTAAACACTCTGAACTTGTATTGTATGCCCGAAGCCCTAAACATGAAAGTCTGCTGGTGGCCTTACGAGAAGAAGACCCCGAACAAGCCCAGACGGATGCTACACCCCAAATCCTTAATCACGGATTCCCCCCCTCATAACACTTGAGGCTTATATCAACTTCTTAGTCTAAAACGCCTCCTGAACCCCAAACACTAAACCCAAAAAACCTAAACCCTCAGCCCGAAGCGAACATCTCCCACAGCCAGAGGCAAATCTCCAAAGCCACTAATAACTTAGTAAGGAGGTCTGAGGAAGTCAAAATACTTGTAGTTTACATTGTAGACCCGTTTTGGGGTTACGTCATAGGATCCTAAGTATAAAACTGGTCACACTTATTACACCAAAAAGGAAGTACAATGGAGACTAGAAGTAGCAGTCCGTACTTGGAGGTTCACGGGTAGTTCTAATAAAATACAATTACTCCCAGGCCCTAACCCTAAGGGTCCATGTACCCAAAAAGTATATTAATATACTTTGGCCCTAATGTACCCATATAGGGACTACTTTAAGGCCAAAGTATGTACTATTTGGGCACATGGACCCTTAGGGTAAGCTGCACACTCTAGATCCTAACCCTCATATCAATCATCCGAAACCTCAAACCCTAAAAAACACCCTATAGCATCCCTAATCCCTAAACCCTAAACCCTAGACCCTACCCCTCGTATGAGTCATTCGACAGGTTCAGGGTTCCGGCAGCGAGCGCGGTGTTGCTCTTGACTCGGCCGTCGGCGCGTCGCTGACGGCGGGCGGCGCTGTGCTGAGGGGTTCCTCTGAGGGTTTAGGGGTTTAGGGTTTATGTACTCATATATAATGAATACTTTAGTCCTTCGGGGCCAAAGTATACTGCTTGGGTACATGGACGATTTGGGCTTGAGCAGATGGGGCAGGTCCCACAGGCAGAGGGTCTGAGGGTTTGGGGCTCAATCCTTTCAGGGTTGGTGGCTTGATCATTTAGGGTTTAGGGTTTAGGGTTTGGAGTGTCGGACGTTGGGCCTATGGCCTATGGTGTAATTGGGGTTCATGGTTCAGGTAAGCAATGCAACAGCACCGAAACCCTACACCCTTAAACCCTATACACCCTAAACCCCGAAGCCCCTAATCCCTGAACCCTAAACCCCAAACCCCGAAGCCCCTAATCCCTAAACCCTACACCCTAACCTTTGGGCTGAGGGTCTACCAGAAAGTTTACCACCCTAAAGGCCGTGTTTGGGGGAGTAATATGGGAGTTTCCTAGAGGACCCTAATATAGTAGCCTAACTAGTAGGATCCTTATTATAAGGACCCCAAAATAAGGTACCCCTAATTTCCGGAAACTCCCATCTCACGGCTCAAGGTTCATTGTTAAGGCATTGCACAAGGTCCAAACCCCCGGAAATTGCAAAAGAGGGCGTCCAGTCGAAATGCTTCATTTCCCGGATGCAGGGTTTCTTCATTTTTCAGGGTTCAGGCTTTAATTAGGCTTTACTTGGAGGTTCAGGGGTAGTTATAGTAGGGTGATATATCGTCCCCCAAAATGGGTTATAACTATAGTTATCCTACTTATAACCCTACTTATAACTACCCATGAACCTCCAAGTAGGGTTCATCAATCCTCATCAGAGGCCTTGACGTCTCTGCGTTGGGAAAGCCAGAGCTACAGCCGGAAGACATTCACCCGGCAATCCCAACTAGTTATTTTAAAGAGTTGTGAGTACCATAATCTTAAGATACTTATAACTCTATCTAACAGCCCTAAACGCTAAATCCCTTTACCCTAAACCCTAATCTAAGCCCTAATATCAGCAGCCACTTACTAAGTCCCCGACCCTCCAAGCAGGGAACCTAGTAGGCCCTCAACCCCATATAGATCCCTTATAGAACCTTGAGGGACCCTTCACGGGTACTACTAGGGACCCTGTAAGGGTACTACTACGGACCCTTTACGGGACCCTTTAAGGGTACTACTAGGGTACCTAGGACCTAGGAGACTAAGTCTCCCGACCCTCCGAGCAGGCAGATATCCACGGTGTTCTCCGCCTTCGAGCTGCAGGCAGCCTGGAGCTTGAACCCTCAAACCCTTTTAGGGGTCTAGGGGTTTAGGCGTTTAGGGTTTAGGGGGGTTGGGGTTTAGGGACTTAGGGGATTAGGGCTTAGGGTTACCCTGCCCAACAACTTTTGAACGACCGCGACTACGACTACCACGACGACTACGAGTATTACGATGACGACAGCGACAATGTTGATGTCGACGTCGACGACCACTACAGTACAGGCACTTACTCCTGTCAAAACCGTCATCACCACCATTAAAACTCCTGCCACTAGCACTAGCACTGCTATTGCCACTGCTGCAGCCCGTTGTGGCCCAGCAACCACGGCTGCTGGGATCTCTTGAAAATTAGGCTAAAGCGAGTGAGATTGCCAATTTTGCTGTTCTGGATTTGGTCATATACGGTAGCTCTCACATCCCATCCATGGTGCAGGTGGAGACCTCATCACGATGAGCAAGCCTGTTACGTCCAAGGCCTCCTGAAAGTCACGAGCGGGGTTTTGGGCATTGCTGAACCTGTAGCTTGCCTCCGTGTTAGCTCTATAATCCCCAGCCCGCAAGGGCTTGAAACACATCCTGTTTGAAACAATGCTTTAGCAGTGTTGAAATAGAAGAGGTCGGATTTGTTCTCCCTGTTTGGTGCATTCTGCTGCCTCGAGCCCTAAAATCTTTAGCCCTAACCCATAGCCGTTAGCCTTAGAGTTGTGTGTTTGAAGGCCTCCACTAGGACATGAGTCTCTATAGCCCGAGCCGACTAGACAAATGCATATCCTATCGTATCATACATATACAATCAAATCATATCATATCATATCATATTTACCTTATCATATCATATTAGATCAGATCAGATCATATATGCTTTTACATATATATATATATATATAACTTACACACATATGTTTATAATATCACTGATATATGCTAATTAAGTTTTGAAGTTATTTATCCTGTTGTTTATCCATTCGTCTCGACATATGTATCTGCATAGTTATACGCACACACACACACACATATATATATATATATATCTCATACATATATATATATACACATGTTTATATATATATATAGGTTTGTCGGTCGGTCGGTCGATCTGTCTAGTCAGTCAGGCAGTCAGTGTCAGTTAGCCTGTCTGTCTGTCTGTCTGTCCGTCTCTCCGTCCGTCCGTCTGTCTGTCTGTCTGTCTGTTCTTATTTGTGTGTTTGCATGTGTAGTTTTGTGTATAAAGGCATATATACAGCCACATATACATGTACATATACATGTAGGCATTATATATATATATACACACACATAAGATTATAATAGCAGTAATCATCATATTAACAATAATAGTAATACGTGTCTATAGCTTTGCCATTGTCTTTATACCTTTTCTTGATCTTCATATCTATCTATCGATCTACCTCTCTACCTGTCTACCTGCCTACCTATGTATGTATGTACGTATGGGTGTATGTATGTATCTGCCAAAGTACAATTAAACACATACATTCCTGTATGTATGTATGTATGTGTATGTATATATATATATATATAGATATATGCATGCATGCATGCATGCATGCATGCTTGTATATACGCATATATGTATATGTACCGTTATATAAATATGTACATGATTGCAAGCACCTTCTTCTAGCCCCCCAAATGCCCCAAATGCTATACTCTTGGGGATGTTCGGGCTGTTTTTAGCATTTGGGGTGTAAGTTTCAGATTAGAGCACATGGTTAGGATTCCAATGCAAAGGGCTTTGTTCCATTCAGGGAGCCTGATCTGGGTCTGTGCGGAGGCCTTAGTTAGCTCTTAGTATGCTGTTTCGCGCTTACGGTTTAGGGTTTCGGTTGAGGGTTTAGGGTATGATAGGGTTTAGGGATTAGGGTTTAGGGTATGTGATCATGAGAGCCCTACTGCATCTAGCCTGCAGGGTTTTCCGGCGCAGGCCGACAATCCCGCCGGGCTGTTATCACTTCCCAGAGAGCCCAATACCCCTTAACTAAGGAATGTAGCCTAAGCCCTATATAATTTAAGCCATATTCCTTAATTAAAGGGATATTGGGCTCTCTGGGTTCTCCCACGCAAACCAGCCCGAAACCTTCATCTTCTAACCCCTTTTGGTTTTTATCATCGGGACCCTTGGGGGAGGGCTTGGGTGGCCGTAATGCCCATAATAAGGACTTCATAGGCCTATTTAAGGAAGTATAGTCCCCTATTCCCCCTCCCCCTTACCCCCCCTAAGGGTCCCTATGAGTTTAGGATTTAGGGCTATTGGTTTACATACTTTCCTAGACCCTCCATCTACCCTCTATTAGACCCTAAGTGCCCTTATTTGGGGCCATATACCCCTATTTGGGGGCAGAAGGAGGGTCCTGGTTTTCGGGTTGAGCTAGGGTTTCCAGCTCCACGGACGCAGGAGGAGCTGACTTTCTTCCAAACTTCACGGCTCTTCGGCCGGGAACCCAGACTGATGCCTTGCTCTCAGAATAGCGCTTAGGTTGTTTTGGGTTTAGGGTTTAGGGGTTTAGGGTTTAGGGTTTGGGGGTTTAGGATTGTAGGGCCTAGGGGTTTCGGATTTAGGAGTTTAGGGTTCAGGGTTGAGGTCACCTCTTGCCAGCCCGTTCTGCCACCCGAGGGTCCAAGCACCTAACCATCATATATTCTCCCAAATACTAGCCTGCGTAGCTACTATCTGAGGTTAAGTTTAACCAACAACTCTGTGGCCCAAATCGGCCGTATGCGCGGTAGATCTCTGTGTGAAAAACAAGGAGCGAATGAAGGAGAACCGAAAGATCAGCCCAAGACTAAAGAAGCCAGCAACTAGCCAGTATACTCAAAGCCCTCAAAAATCAACCAAACCCTAAACCCCCAAACCCTAACACCATAAACAAAATCTAAAAAGTCACCTTGCACACGCGTGCGCGCTGAAGGCGGTGGGTCCAGTTCCAAGGATGCCAATGATCTCACCTCCTCCGATGTCCATGCAATAGCCGCTTGCACTTGGCATGGCAGCGTAGCTGATGAGGGTTTTGAGTTGGCAGTGCTTTCTGTGAGTTGAGGGTGGATTATAGGACTCGGGGTGTGGCCTAGTCTTTGTTTCCGGCCTCATTCATTGTCTGGTTGTGTCGTAAGTTTTCTGCTCGGTAGTAAAAGGCCTGCAGAGTGAAGGGTTTTGTCCTTACTACTTGGACGTTCATGGGTAGCTTTAAGTCTGTTTCAAACTCCCCGAATACAGGCTACAATTATAGTTTATAAGTGCTCATGGCCCGTGAACCTCCAAGCAGATACCCTAAGGGTCCAAAGGACCCAATAATTAGGTACTCAGGTTTAGGATAGTAGGTGTGTAGCTCAATATTTAGGAGAGTATATGACTATTAGGTACTTGGACCCTTAGGGATAGCCACTTGATTCGAAAGATGAGGGCTGAAACCTGGAGCCAAGACGTGACCAAAGCCCCCCGCAAGCCCTATTGACCCTGAGAGCCGCGGTCGGCATTGATGTCTTGGAAGGCTGAGTATAGGGGCTTTGATAATTACAGTAGGGGTTTTGGGGAATATTAACTATATAATAACTATAGTAGGAACCCTTCAGGATTGCATTGTGATAGTATTTTGTCGGCGTCGCAAGAAGTGCCCGCTTTTGCCTCTGCTTAGGCTTGCTTTGCTTCCAGATGCTTCCAAGTCGGAACACCGTTTATAGAGGTTGGAGAAAATCAGCTAGTACCCGTGAAGCTGCATTCGGAGAACCCCAAAACCATAATAACTAGTAGTCAGCCACACGAGACCACATGTATTTTGTATTATACAGTTTCGGTATTGGTAGATTGCTTCTGGGTTCCGGCGCTTGTATGTGTGAACCCTTTACGGCCGGCCTGCAATCACAGGCCCTATGCGCAGAGTGCCCCACATACCTCGTACCAAATCCACAGAGTCCACGTACCTACAGAATTAGATATTTGAGCCTTTAGATACCTAGAAACCTCTCTAAGGCATAAATATCTCCGAAATAGGCAGATGGATCCTGAGAAAAAGCTAAAGGCATGGTGCAAACAAATTCCAGCTGTCCCTGCCTGCTACAGCTTTTAGGTCCGGCCCCTACGCGCGCAGCTGTCGAATCCTATACAACCCCAATACCCTAAGTATCCAAAGTACCTATATAGTAGAATGTAGGGTTTCTATATTAGAATTACGATTATGATGTGGGGAAGTATCCCCCCATAACAGTCCCTAGGACCCTTGGGGATAGTTCTGGAGCCCTCAAAGCAAAGGTTTCGGCGTTCCATAGGCGAGGCCTTCCTCCTAAGCGGGACCATGGGGGTCCTTTGCGAGGTCGGCAACACTGCCGTCTATTCGCCGCACTACTACTCCGAGGCTCGGCTTGGATCTTCGAGAATCGGGGCTATTGTAGGAGCCTTGCTGGGAATCCCCCACTCCCCTGATCATAAGTTCGAGGTCCTTCGGAAGAGCCCCAGCAAGAGCGAACAGGTCTCTCAAGCCACGGCCCATTCCACAACTCAGCAGCAACCGAGTCAGCTTAGCCTTAACCCCAAACCCTGAACCCTAAACCCTAAACCCCAAACCCTAAACCCTAAACCCAATAAACAAACCCTAAACCGTAAAGGGCTACGAATCTCACTCCCTGAAGGATGGATACGCAGCCCTTGCTGTGGTCGAGCGCTCCGTGGTCTGGTAAGCAAACAGTCAATGAAGCCCTGACAGCTAGTCATGCCCAGACCTTCCCCTAAGGGTCCAAAGGACCCAATAATTAGGTACTCGGTTTTGGGACAGTAGTTATGTAGGTTACTATTTTTGAGAGTATATGATAATTGGGTACTTGGACCCTTGGGGTTCCAAAATCCCTTAATTAAGGAATATACCTTAAATTATAATAGGATCCCTAATATGATTTAAGGTATATTCCTTAATTATGGGATACAGCTAATGTAGGAACCTGATTAAGAAACCTTGGGCCTTTACTAGGGTTCCTTCTATGAATCCTATTATTTTGGGGTTATAGGCCCAGGGTTTCTTAATCAGGTTCCTACATTAGTCATGATTCGCTTTTGACACATCGTGAAGCACCATCAGGCGTAGCAAAGCTTCCCTGCACTCTGCGGCACGGCACCGCCAGTGCCCTGAGTAGTATGCTTTTAGTACTTATACTTTACATTATCATGTCATATACACAATGATGTCCACTTCCCTTCTATGTGCCTTGAACTTCTCAGGATCAGTTTGTGCTTAGTGTGAGGCTTTAGATTTTGCGCTGTAATATTGAGCCTTCACGTACGCTTTGCACAGCAAGTATAATAAAGAAACTCTGAACGCTTCACCCCAAAACCAGGAGATAGAGTCCTGGGACCGATACCCGGCGAACTACAGCCTCACGAAAGGGGCACCTGGGCTGCAAGCGTGCAGCGCGGGTGAATGTGAAGTTGAAGGGGAGGTTTGATATTTAAAGCGTTGTAAAGTTCAGGATTCGTAGGTCCAGGTCTTGTCCACTGCAAGTAAACGCGGAGGTGATTCAGGGACTGGACAGGGCAGGTTTCGGGTTTCGAATGTAGAGATCTGAGCTTCCAAGAATGTCGTTGCGGTGCTGTGGGCCGAGATTTCCAGACTTTGGGATGCAACGCATGTGGGTGGTTGTCACAGTTATGGTCCCTTTTGGGGTCCTTATTATAATACGGCACCTAATATTTAGGGTACCCAAAAAGGGGCCATCATTTAGACAACTACCCATGTCAAGGTCTGCAAGTTCATTCAGCACACGAAGACACTGTAGACCTGGAGGAAATCGGTATGTCAAACTTAGCCAACACCTACCGCGCCATAAAGCCCTAAGCCAACGGCCGTGAACTAAGCCTTACAAGCTCATGCCTTGGTTTAGTGCTGTTGGTTTAGCCCAAAGGGTCCAAGTACCATCATACGGTAGTAGGTACTTAGTACTTAATAGGTATTTGGCCCCCCAAAGTATATACTATACTATTACTGGGAACCTTCGGGTAGGGTGTACAGATACTAAACCCCGCATCCTGCATCCCTATAAGCCCTAAACCCTAAACCCGACACGTCTGACGCTGTTTCGATGATCGTGGCCCAGGCGAAGGGCCACAGCGGCCAGGTGACCTGGTCCTTGGGCGGCGATTGGGCGCCTTGGTCGTAGCATCGGAGTTAGTAAAGCTCATCCCTAACTCCGGGGGGCAGGCGGCACAGTGCTTCTGCGGTTTCTAGTTAGTTGGTTATGGTTTAGGTTCCTCGGGCGCGGAGGGTTGAGGGTTTAGGGCTTTTAGGGTTTGGGGCAGGGTCTAGGGTGCAGGGTTAATGGGGGCTTAGGGTTCATGGGTATAGGGTTTACAGTAAACTCCATAAAGTTGGCAACCGGATGAAGGCCGAATAGTGCTGAGATTCCCTCTTCATTACTCTTAAGGATTGAGGCGATTGGGTTTCCAACTTTTGGGCTTCTACTGTTTACAAGGTTTAGGGGTTTAGGGTTTAGGGTTTCATCCCAGGACATGTACCTCATGCCGGCTGCAACCCTCAAGGAGGGGACGAAGGCCTCGTGAGGGCTGCGGCAGTCGGAAGTGGCTCTGCACCTGAAACCTTCCTTATACGCCCTTTTCAAGGTGGGGTACTTGGGGTAGGGTTCGTTGTTATGAGTTCCTTACATACGCTTTCTGCGGCTAATGTGCCCAGACCTTCCAATATCCCTCATTTAAGGAACATACCTCGAATCATAGTAGGATCCATAATATGATCTAAGGTATACCCCTCAATTAGGGGATATTGGAAGTCTGTGTTTTTGCAGTCTCCATACCCTCAACCATCATTGTAGGTTCTAGTCGTGCTGACGATCGCGGAAGATCTCGGAAGCGTCAGCGTACGTTACAACTGAACAGCAGCCCACAGAAGCTGTACTGTAAGCTGATATAGTAGCCCTAAGAATTAGAATAGGGCTTGGAGGTATATTTTGCCATAATTACAAGAAGGAACCCCCAAAACCCTATTCTAGTTATTAGGGCCTCTACATTATGCGGGTGTCCCTGCCGATCCACGCTTACGACAAAACGCCCAGCAGTGCAGGCATTGTATGCTCTTGTGGGCACAGCACCTGTGCCTCCCCGCTATGCTTTCGGTCTCCTGTCAGCAAGAATGAAGGGTCAGAGCCCAAGCCGTAAGCCCCAAACCCTAGTCCCGAAACTCCAAACTTCCTACGCCCTATGTAAATCCTAAACCGTAACCTTAGTCTGGTAGATGCCTGGAGATTTGGCACAGTCAGTGCCGGGTCGTGGGGCAAGGCATGCAGTGCAGGTGGGACACCCCTACAGTCAAGACCTGGCTCCTACTGTCATGATTACGAGCTTAGGATCCTTTTTGGGCTGTCAGGGCACATCACGGATTCGGGGGTTTAGGGTTCAGGGTACTCTTAGAGCTTAATTAGGACGACCAACGGGTGTGACATTGCAGAGATTTCGCAAGCACGCTTACGACAGAGCCCCAAACTTGTTAGGTCTTTTTGATTTAGGAATATAGTTTAAATCATTAGGAGTCCCTGGGCAGGTCTAGGAACTGCCCGCCCTGGCGCCGACCCCCTGATCCCCAAGCCATCGCCTTAGCAGACTGTAATAGAAGTCCGAATATTGTAGCAAAGGAAGTTGTAGCAAAAATAGCCATACTAACCCCCCGGACAAGCGTGTTTGCGAGGTTTCATGGCCAGCAGGCGGACCGGTGCAGAGAGACTTGCAATGAAGCCTCTGGAAAGCCGGCGTATAAGCAGGAACAGGAACAGTCGGGGTATTTAGGGGCTTAGGGAGTTTAGGGTTTAGGTATTTTGGGGTTGAGGTGTTGGGGAACAGCAAGAGATTGAATCAGGGTTTTGGATGTGTGGGCTTGCAGACCAGCCTGCCTGTGCTCAATGCGAAGTCCCGGAGCCGACATGAACATGGAGATGACTGTAGCAGAGTCTGAACAAGAGATGGGCTCTCTGTTCAAGCGCACATTCCGATCGTAAGCGTCAAAGTTCACATCCTCCTCCCGGTGCTCATCTTCATCAACGTTTTCACCGTCACGTTTACCGAACTGCCTTTACCATTACCATCGACCATCACCATCGTCACATCATCTGACGCGCTGCTGTGCCCTGTATGCCCATCGTGTTTCCCAAGCATACGCTAAACCCTAAACGACCAGGGCTTGTAGCTACTAAACCCTAAACCCTAAAACCTAAACTTCAAAACCCTATACCCTAAACCCTAAACCATCAGGGCATGTAGCTAGCCAGGTCCTTGGTCGTCCAATCGTGACCTACGATTGCCTTTCGAGACTGCTACTAGCCGCTTACTAGCCCTAAGCCCTAAACCCCATATACCCTAAATCCCTAAACCCTGAACCCTTATAGTACCCTTATATTATAGATCCTTTTCAAGGAACCCGTAGCATTGCGGTTCCCCACCTTCGGTCCTGCTCGTGCCTACTTCAGCCCCCGAGAACCCCATACGTCCATGTGTTCCTCGACTTCAGCTTCTATGTATTACTACTAAAAGGCGGAGAATAAGCACTCGGTGGTCCTGTATCGGAATCTGCATGTCTTCTCCTTCTCTAAATTTCCAGAAAATTTGTGTCTGTGAGGGAATGTACTCTGGAGCTCAGCGTCAAACCCTGTGCTCGGTCAGGTGGGGATGGAAGGACCGTGCTTACGTCGAAGACACTCTACAGCGCTTTCGCGACGGCCATTTCCCTATCGACGTCCTGTGGCTGCGATTAGTTCAGAAATCAAGTTGAACCGTTTTTCAGTAAGAGCTAGGTCTCAAAGAGTGCTTGGGTATCCGGTTCTGCAGTTAACATAGGGGCTTTCATCTATACTATTTTGGGGGTTCCTTATTATAAGTATAGTATAATGGGCCCCCAAACCCTATTCTAATTTATTAAGGCTCCTATGTTAACAGTAATTTTGCCGTTAAGGTCCACGGTTACGACTTCCAAGCTAGGGAACTTGCAGGCTGCTTGACCACCCCAAAACCCCCGAAGAAGATTAGGGTATAGGGTTTAGGGGCACAAAGCAAACCCTGCACCCGAAACCTGTGACTTTTACAAAGAAACCCTAAACCCTGAACTTCTGAAGCCTTGCAACCGGGCACCCGGAGCCACAAAGCCTACATGAGCTGATTGCCATACACGCATCTGGTCTTGGATCTGCGATGAGATTCTGCGTGTGTATGCGCTTGTATAATATGTATAGTTACATACATACATACATACATGAATATTCATTTACATACAAACATGCGCACATACATACATACGTAGATACGTACATACATGCATACATACATACATACATCTATACATGTATATATATATATATGTATACACACATAAAATATCGAGATATCGTATTCACACACGCATGTGTGTGTGTGCGCGTGCCATAAGCGTAAAAGCTCTAAAACCACACGGCTTAAGCTTTCGTAGATCATTCAGGTGCATTTTGCTACCAACTCCATACAGTGACAGCTGGGGTTTCAAGGCCACAACCCGTTTGAGACTTCACCTTGCATTACTGTGTTTATCCAGGCCATAACCCCCAGTAAACCCTAAACCCTTAAACCCTAAACTCCAAAGCCTTAAACCCCTAGATCCTAAACCCCCAAGCCCTCAACCTCTAAACTCATAAATACAAAATCAAAAACTGTTCCAAAGAGCCACAGATCTGCAGGCCATCATCATCGACTTCGAGTGGTTCAAGACTCAGACCACAGTTTCTGTTGGGTCTTAGGGTTTAGGGTTACAGGGTTTGGGGGTTTGAGGTTTATCAGAGAAGGTCCTGTGCATTTCACAAGTAACTCATATGACCAGGGTCTGTGTATACTTCCTCGGTTCTAGTCGTTTTCTGCTCAGCCAAACTCCATGCCTACCCTAAACCCTAAATCCTAAACCCTAAACCCCTAAACTGAACAATAGCCGCACGCTCCAAGTGTCCCAGTGGTTCGAGATCTCGATACCAAGTTAGATCCTAAAACCCGATTCCCAACACCCATGCCTGATTCAGCAGGATCTCATCCCTAGACCCTAAACCCTAAACCCAACACCCATGATTCAAGGTGATTCAAGAGGATCTCATATTGTGCCCTTCATGGCACAGCATCGGACTTCTTGAGTCGATCTATGGACAGAATTTAGGGTTTAGGGTTTAGGGTACCCCTTTGGGAGTCCTTACAAGAAGCGTATTTTTCAGGGTCTTTATGAAGGTCCAGTTTCTGAAGCTCTTGAAGAACAGCCCTCTGCTGAAGCCTGCTCAATATTACTTCGGGCACAGTGCTAGGTGGGCTTTGGGACATTTATATTTTCTCTTGTTGGCCTCAAGAGGATCTTACTTACTAATATTTGTCAAAAGCTTTAAAAGCCCCACCTAGTGTGCCGTGGGCGCTCGCATTTCGAGGTTCTGGCCCCTCCCTAAGGGGTGGAGAAGCTCCAAATCTTTAGGTTCCTTTGACATTTGTGTGTATGTCGGAGCGATGATCCTGAGAGGATCCATCCGCATACAACAGGGATTATATGTTTCCGAATATTAGGGGCACCTCATTTTGGGGTCCTTATAATAAGGCTCCTACTAAGTAGGGTACTATGTTAGGGTCCCCTATTTTCGGAAGCTCCCATATGTCTCCGCCGTTCGTACTAAATTATGATGATGACTTTCCTTTGCTGCGGTTAGCCTCCCAACAACTTTTGCAGAGGGCGTCATTGCATATAGATGACACTGCAGCTTTCTACCATAAGGCTACATTGGCTACATGGTCAAGCAGCGGTTGGTGTCTGTCCCGTCAATAAACGCCCTTGTCACCAATTCCTTGCACTCGCATCTTGACAGTATCGGCCTGCAGTGCGAGGGGGACCGTCGAACATCAGCACTCTTGAAGTCAACAGGTAGGGTGTCCTGCCGAAGAGTTTGGGAAATACTGAAGCACAGTCCCAGCTCTTGAAGTTCAAGTCTTCAAATTACCCTAAACCCTCGAGCCTTAACAAAACCCCAAACCCTAACCCTGAAGGTTCACCAACGAGACTGATTATACGTATCCACCAAACACGGGCAAGTCCTACTACGACGACTTCGGCTTCAATGAGGCAGAAGCAAGCATGTCACAGGTTTAGGATTGAGGGTAGGGTCTACTTCAGGGGTCGGAATAAACAATCGTAGTATCCCCTGACAGTCCTTATTGTAATTAGGGTGCAGGATTTCTGCATCATGGCCCCAAGAGCCCACCGAAAAGGGTTTGGGGCTTAGGGTTTCACCCAAACAAACCTCGAACAAGAATCCGCATGTTCAATCCTAAAACCTAAACCCCCAACCCTACACCCCTGACTTTAAACCCAAAACCCTAAACCAAATATCCGAAACCCTACAAACCCTGAGCCCCGCCTGAACCCAAAACCCCAAGACCCAGACCCTATAAACTTTATAGAGCCTAAGCCGCAATCCCTAAACCCTAGAAGCCCTACAAACCCCTCGATCCCCCGCAAGCACGCTCCTGGCAGCCGACGCCCTAAGCACCTTCGTCTCAACAGCCGGTCATAAAGGTCCGGAGGTTCTAGGTCTCCTCTAAGGGGTTCCTATCGGGGTTCCATGAATGAAGGGTACCCTTAAAGTTTCGAGATTACGGCTCCTTGTACCCAAGTATATACCTGCACCTTAAAGTGTCCCTTACATAGTTACTTAAAGGCCTAAGTATATACCGTGTATAGGTACATGGAGCCTTCGGGAAAGCCCCGAACACCCCACCCCGGCACCTTCAGCCCCCTAAAACTTCCAGGATGTGGTAGAGGTGGTCCGAGTCAGTGCTTGTCTTTAATCCCAACGTAATCAGAGCCCAATTAGATACCATAGACTGCACACAAGCAATTCTAACTGTCCGAGCCCTTAAACCCAATTAAACCCAAGACCCTAAACCCTAAGCCCTCAACCCAAAGCTTGGCAACCCTTGCGATGTATATAATGTAGAAGCCTAAATAATTACCAAGATTATTCCTTGGGGTTCCTTATCATGGTCATACTATAAAGGGGCCCCAAACCCTATTCTAATTCTTAAGGCCTCTATATTAGAGAGACTGGTGGCCTCCACCGTGTTGAGGGGTATGCATATGGGTACTGGCCAAAATTAGGGTCCCCTTTTGGGTACCCTAAATAATAGGTGCCGTATTATAATAAGGATCCAAAAAGGGACCATAATTTTGACAACCACCTATATGTGGACCTAGCAAAGCCTAACCCTACATCTTCGAAATACGGGTTTGCAATGCGACCCTGCAGAAAAGAAACAAACAGGTTATGATAGGTTCTCTAAACCCTAAACCCCCAAACCCTTAGCACTTAAAGCCAACACTCTAAACCCTAAACCCCTAATTAAACCCCAAACCCCGCCAGGTCCTGTTCCCGGAGCCCAGATATCAACTTTCTGACTACGAGAGCCGCCACCTGGCTATCGACATTTTAACTTTAGCTTAGGGGCTGAGCCTTTAGCCTTTTGGGGCCTTATAGAACCCTAAACCCTACGATAACTTACAAGGTTAACCTTTTTTGGGCTACGGTACTCAGCCCCCTCCTGACTATCGACACTTTAGAATCCGTATGGGAGTATCCGGGTTCCTTTAAAGGGTTCCTCACAGGGATCTATAAGGGTTCGGCAAAGGGTTTAGGGTTTGGAGTTTCCGAACAGTAGGGGTACCTAATTTTGGGGTCCTTACAATTATATAAGGATCCTACTATATAGGGTACTATATTAGGGTCCCCGATTTTCGGAAACCCCCGTATAGAGTAGGATTCAGGTCTTGGAGTACAAGGTTTCTGGGCTTCTAGCCAGGATGGACTGAGCTAAACCCTAATGAAACCCTGAACCCCTAAACCCTAAATCAACCCTACTTCAACCCTGGACCACCTAAACCCTTAACCCCCAAGCCCTAAACCCCGGAACCCTAATTAAACCCTGAACTTTCACTGTATGTGGGCTAGACCGGCCCAAGGTTAGAGATAGAATGTGGATGAACATCCAGCGTCGTGGGCTTAGGGTTTAGGGTGACCTCAAAGAAACCATATACAGCCCTTATGATGAACCTGACACCTCAAGACCCAATAGCCAACAAAGCCCAAGCAGAAAAGCTATGACCCAAAACCCCCAATTCCTAAGCCATCAACTCTTAAAGCCAAATTCAAAACGCAAAGCTTCCAAACCCGCAGCTCCAAAACGAACTGATTGGCAAATTTGTTCTCTTCCCAAGCTCCTCCTCTTTGTTGTCTTCTATTTGAAAGCCTGATTAAGTTGTCTTGACATTTCCGTGTAGTGCCCAAATTTAAATTACACCAGAACCCTAAACCCTTAACCCACCGTTCCCCGTAGCTCTGCTTTAGTCCAACCAAAACCCTAAACAGTACAGATCCAGAGAAACAAGACCTCTCCATGGCTTCTTCGTTACCTGATGGCTTTCGGGTCTTCGAGAGTGAGGGCCCTAAATCCTGAACCCCATGAGATGCTAAAACGGAGAGCCAATCGAATCCTCAGCCCCGCTTAGGGCTTAGGGTTTTGGGGGGGTTTAGGCCGAATGCGCATCAGGAGAACCGGCGACCTGAGTAATAGTAGTCATGAGGTGTTGCAGGGCTTATGGCTTACGGGCTGTATGGGGCTTGTGGGGTTTCGGGCTTTTAGGGCTTATGCTTTGGGTTTACGGTAAACGGGCCTTGTTTATCATAATCTCGAAAGAGCCTCACATTAGGTTAGGGCGCTTGAAGTTTTTTCAGTGTAAGCGTGAATGCTGAAGACCTCCGTAGATCTTCATTAGGATGCTCTATGTACTCCTATGGTACAGAACATGAGGGTAGTTCTCTAAATCCGGGTCCCGTTTTTAGGGCCCCCAAGATAGTACGACACCCTCGTAATTTAAACAGGACTCCATGCAGAAGCTCAATGGGTCTTAAGGTTTCTATACTAGGAATAACCATTCTGGTTTGAGTAAGTATTCCCCATATAGGTGCTTAGGACCCCTTTGGTATTAGGCGTGCTCAGTATTACCGATCTGAGCTGGGAATGAAAAGCTTGGGGTGGAAAGCAGTGGTTTAGGGTTTAGGGTGATCCTGGAATCGCTGGATGCTGGCATGGAGGCTTCGGCTGTTGCTATTGCTCCAGAGATGACCTGGGTTTATAAACCGTATTAGGGGACTTATGACCCTACTTATAAGTACCCATGAACCTCCAGGTGGGGTTTAGGGGAGTGACATCTTACACGGAGACATCGTCACTATCACCATTTTCAGACAGCGGCCTGAACATGCACCTTGCACTACCAAGAATACACCTGAAGTTGACCTCAATTGCTAGATCCATAAACCCTAAGCCCTAAATCCCAAACCTAGACCCGCCATCTGCCCTTTGCTTTGCCGTCGATACCTACGATTAGGGGCCATTTAACCCTTATGGGTTTAGGGGATTAGCCTCTTAGCGTTTAAGGTGTAGGGTGTAGGGTTATCATGACCTGCCCCGTTCCCTAACCCTACACCAACTTTCAAAAAACAACAACCTGGCCGCCCAGGTTATCACATCAAGGTGGCCGGCATTCGCAAGCCTCGCATGGGAAACTCTGCGACTATTGCTGCCAGGGGCTTACTGCTGACTGCAGGACAATTACAAAGGGCTTACCATAAGGGCACTAGAAGGGTTACCGTTAAGTTAATGAGGGCTGGTACAGGGGCCACGTCAAGAGCTACAAAAACCGCGACCCCACTCGAGCCTCTGCTACTTGAGGGTTTGGGGTTTTAGGCAGAGGAATAGATTGTATTTACACCACGGAGTTGTCAGGAATGTTCAACTCTTTGAGTTAAACAACAGCAATCGCTTGTGTGTTGGTTTCGTACATGATGCAGAATCTCCAGGCAGTTCTGAATTCCCTAGGGCTCCAAGTATACAAATAGTACCTACTTCGAGGTCTAAAGTCTATAGAATAGTACCTACTTTGGGACATTTGGAGCTGTAGGGTTCTGCATGTTCTAGATACAGTAGAAACCAGAAAGTTGGAACATCATTCTCCTCATGCCCTTAAGGTAAAGTATAAGGGATCCTAGCACTAATCGTCCTACATCCATGTTCCAACTTTCTGGGGTTCACTATAAAGCCCGAACCGCAACTAGCCTTGATGATATAAATCCTGCATTACCTTAAGGACCCTAGACTATGGGAATTATGGTATATTCCCTATTATGGGTAAGCTCCAAAACGCCCCAGACCCCCACACCCCTTACCTCAAACCCCTGGCCCTAACTCTTATCCCCGAAACTCCTTAACCCGAGATTCTGAATCATTCATAGAGGCCCTTAACATCAAGCGGCTGAGGAAGCACGAAAGAATGGTTGGCTGCTGGAACACTGTGAGCCGGCTGGGTCGACCTTCGCCTGCAGAGTTGTTAGGGGTTTAGGGTTTAGGGTTTGCCAATTACGGAATCCATCCTGAGCCTTTTGCCTTAGGATTGTATTCCGAATGAGAATCTAATAGCTGTCAGCCCGCACAAAAAAGCCTCTTCATTCACTAGAGTGGAACACATATCCGTAAGGGTCCACGTGCCCAAATATACGTTGGCCATAGAGTAGCTTAAGAGGGACTACTTTCAGGCCAAAGCATTCACTACTTGGGCATATACATGGACCCATAAGGTATTGCTCCATTCAAAGCTGAACTCGGTTGTCTTGCACGAAGCTGACAACTAGTAGGGGCCCCACAAGTCCTCTGCCCGAGAGCTCCCGTGCAACACCGTTCTAGTCTGTAGGGCCCCAATTAGAAGCACAGAAGGCAAAAAGTTAGGATGGGGATACCCCATATAAATACCCTCATAATTGACAATGAAGCCCACAAAGGTAGGGATATCCGAGTAAAGGGCTTATGCCTATGTCCATGTTGGTGCCCATAGGTTGTGGGATTGAGGCTTTGAGTTTGGGATATCGGAGTACAGCCAATCGCAACCGGCAAGCATGATGCTCGACCGTCTTATACGCATCACAGAAACCCTAGCATGAGAGTCCCTGTGCAGTCCAGATCCGATAGCCCTGAACCCCCCCGACACTCTTGGCATAACTTTGTATCGTCCGCCCATCAAATGGGGTCGATGGATTCGGTTGAGGGTTTATGCTGTAGGGTTTGGACTTCCAATCCCTACCTACAGTCTAAGCCCCCGACAGCAGCAAACTCTATCCACAGAACTCTACGCCACTAGCTAAAGACACTAAACCCAAAGACCATCGACCCTAAACGCTCCCGGGAACCATGAACCAAAGCAGGACGCCCGAGGAGCACCTGACAACCTGTCAAAGCAGGTTCCCCGGCGTCACTCTTCTCAAGCCCAAACCCCTAAACTCTAAGCCCCCTTCTCGAACCCCAAACCCCTCAAAACTCAGCCCCCTTCCCAAACCCAAAAACGATGGGCCCCAAACCCAGGTATCCGCCACTCTCTCCGGGATACGCATGCGGCAGGCCTCCTCTTGGGAAGGGCCTGGGGTGAAAGGTTTAGGGTTTTGGGATGCTTAGGGTTTAGGGTGGGTGGGATTGCCGGGGCCCCGAGTGAAAGCGGCAGATGTTCAAAGCTAGCTTCTGCTGGCTGCCGCAAGTCTTCATTTAAGGTGTGGGAGTGAGAGAGAGAGAGAGAGGTAGAGAGAGAAAGAGAGACAGTGTGTGTGTGTGTGTCGACGTTGTCCTATAAGCCGTAAACCTAAACCCTGAACCAGAAGCCTAAATCCCTAAACCCTGAACCCCAAACCCCTAAACCCCAAACCACGCTAAGCCAAGAAAAGCCGAGGTTTCAGGGTAAGGCAGAGGCCCTAAGAATTCTCACTAGGGTTCATTGAAAGGGTTCCTTTAGGGGTTCCTGCAAGGGGTATGATAAAGGCTTAATTAGTATACAGGTCGAAAGCATGATAATATAATAGGGTTTGGGGTATATCTTACTATAACCATAATAGGGAATGTCAAGATAGTATTGGTAGTTATTTCGGCTTTTGTGGCGACCAGCTTAAGTACCAGGACGGGTCTGGCGCTTCGGCTTCTTAGTCACGGAGTAGGTAGGCTTTACAAACCTAGCTTAGTTTCTAAATCAAGAATTCCAAAGCCTGAACCTGACATTTCCCCAAAGTGTCCAACTAATAGTATAGTATGTACTTTTGGGGGAACAAATATCGACTAATCAAGCAGCTACTATATTGCTACTTGGACCCAATATTACAGATCCAGAAACTAAGAACTACAGATCTAATCAAGGGGCCTTTTCGGAATAGGGACCCGAGAAGAGGCTGAGAGTAAAGAGCCTTGTCGATTCAAGTTTTGTTTTCCAGCGTGGTGTAAGTTATCAACTTTGGGACGTAGTACGTCACGTGTTTGCCTCATAATGACAACTCTTGCCCTGTGCTTCATCTCCTCCCATGTGCGATAGTATTTTCGCAGATGGGGTGAGGTTTAGCGGTTGTCCTTGCTGCCGTTGCTGATGCGCTTACATTTCAGCCTCTACCTGTGGGCCATTCTTTTGGCAGCGGTTCTTCTGAGGATCGCACAGTGACTCTTTTCAAACAAGTGGAGGTCGTCCAGACCGCCAAGGCCATAGAGGTGGTTTGATAAGTTGTTTTTTTTTTTAATTGTCTTCATGTTTACAAATCGCAGGTCCCCGTTTGTAAGTAAACTTGACGCCAATGGGGCCGATGGTCACGGAGGTAGTATGACATATCTCTTCTTGCTTTCGAGAATTATCGTCAAAACATCCGCATGTTTAAACATCGTTGCGTCAGGATTATCTATGTTATCCTGAGTCCTCAACGCTCTAAACCCTTCCTTGTGCCAGGAACTTAAACTACTCACGCCCGGAGGTGCGAAAATGGTCCGAGCCTCGGAGGTCCTGGGGAGCGTCGAGCGTAGGGTTTAGGGTTTAGGGTTTCTAGTTTAGGCACAGGTCATATGGAGTAGCGAGCATGTCAGGGCTTCGCTAAGTACACGTTGCACTCCTCAGAAACATTGGTGAAGGCGTATATAAATATACATATTATTATTATTGTTATTATTATTATTATTATTATATATAGCATATACTTTGTACATATATATATATATATAGATAGATAGATATATGTATAAACAAATAAATATATACATATATAAATGTAGAGAGAGAGAGCACCTGTAATTGTGTTTGCACATGTATACATGTATATACACATACATAACTAATCATAGATATATGTATGCATACATCAATGCATGTATGTATGTATGTATCAATGAATGTATGTGTGCATGTATGTATGTATGTATGTATGTAAGTAAGTATGTATGTATGTATGTATACAGGTGTGTGTGTACTTATGTATACATATGCTTAAGCATGTATTCATGAATGTATTTATGTGTGTTTGTATGTTTGTGTGTATGTTTGTGTGTATGTGTGCATGTCTGTATGTTATGTTATGCTTTGTTATGTTATGTTATGTTATGCTATCTTGAGTTATGTTGTTTTTTTGATTGTATGCATGTATGCATCTATACAATGCATTTTCGCATGTATGTGCATGTGTACGTAAGTTGGTATATCTTTATGTATGTCCGTGTGAAAGTATATATGCATGCCTGTATGTTAGTATATCTGCATGCATGTTCATATGTATGTGTATGCATGTATGTTTTATGTATGTCTGTGGGTGGGTAGGTAGGTAGGTAGGTACACGGTTGTCCGTGGTTGGATGTCCGTGCACTTGTGACAATCGCCCCGGGCAGCAACAGCAAGTCGAGTCGAACTGCAAAAAAACACTGTCCTGCTCGCAACTACTTAATTCCATTCCTGCTGAATACTACTACTACTACTACTACTACTACTACTACTACGACTACTACCACTACTACTACTACTACTACTACTACTACTACTACTACTTTTACTACCAGGACAAGAACTACTTACTACTACTACTACTACCACTTCCACTACTACTACTACTACTACTACAAACACTACTACTACTACTACTACTACTACTACTACTACTACCAACACTACTACTGTAGTAGTAGTAGTAGTAGTAGTAGGTAGTAGTGGTAGTAGTAGTAGTAGTACTAGTAGTAGTAGTAGTAGTAGCAGTAGTAGTAGCAGTAGTAGTAGTAGTAGTAGTAGAAGCAGTAGTAGTGGGAGTGGTGGTAGGAGTAGTAGTAGTGGTAATAGTAGAGGTAGTATTAGTAGGAGTAGCAGTAGCAGCAGCAGCAGCATTATCATAGCAATAGCAGTAGCAGTACTACATCTTAAAGCAGGAGCAGTACTACATCTTGTTACTGTATCATGTCTGGCTAGCAATGCACAGTTGCAGCAACGATCCTCGCCATTTTCCTGGCTGCCATTGTTGTTGCTGTTGCAGTGACAGCCACAGGACGAGAAGACCATTCCCGAACACGAGAAACAACGTTTAAATGCGATGTATTGTTGCTGATTGCTGCAGGAGCAGGAGTTTATAAAACGCATCGCTCGGCTACGTTCATAAAGCAGAAAAATCATAGACGTTCTGATCATGCTGAAAATGAACGCATTACACCTACTATGGATGGCGATTGTGCCTCTCGCATCTCATGTCTTGTTTCATGTTTCCGCAGGTATGCGGATCAGCTGCAGCCGCTCTTGGATGCCGGCATGGCATTCTGGTGGAACGACGAGGTTAGCTATGCAAGTGGCGAGCATGTGGATGATCCTAAACCCTAGTTCCGTAACCTAAACCCTGCACACGAATCCAGAGACCGTAACAGGCATGTGCCGCTGTCTAAGGGTCCATGTACTCAAACAGTATATACATTGGCCTTAAAGTAGTCCCTGTATAGATACTCTGGGGCCAAAGTATATACTATTTGGGTACCTGGACCCTTAGGGTAATAATATACTACCTCACGAAGATTATGTACCTATATTGTTCCTTGGGGCTCCATATTATAACTATACTATAAAGGAGCCCCAAACCCTCTTTCTATTATAAAGGCCCCTATATTATATACTACCTCACGAAGTCAACACTGGCTCCAGGCTTTAATCACAGTTTGGGGGTTTAAGCTTCTTGAGTCCATGTCTGCGCGATAGTGCATGTGGAGCGAACCTTGTGATAATAAGCCGTGTGTCGATAGCCGCGAGGGTTCCGCACAAAGGGACTCCTCCCTCATCCGTCGCAGTCTTGTCGATGGTAGTTTTGTTTTTCTCTAGGTTATGCAACTGTGGTACCTGGTTGCTCAGTATTCAAGCAATATCTGCGCCAGTTGCACATATTTTTGAAGCCTCAACATGCAGTAAGTTTTTTGCGCAGCAGCAACGCCGATGTATTAGCCCATGGCACGATGTAGTCCTAAATAAGATCACGCAATGCTGAACGAAGAGAGCAACCTCGCCACCAGCCTGAACCTTACACGCCTCAAACCCGTATCTACATGCCGAGTCTGCTGTATGTACGACTGCACCTCCGAATCTTGAGCCTGGCGAGCGTATCCTGGTCCTCGCACCCTATGAGGTTTAGGCTTCGGGTAAAGGGTAAAGCTTAGGGGTTTAGGGGCCAGACCCTGAATCCTCAACCCTAAGCTCTAACTCTAAACTTTAGGGCAGTTTTGGGGTTTAGGATTTAGGGTTTAGGGTTAACACTCAAGTCGGCAAGGGCGAGAGCGATTACTTCACTTTCCACTACTGGAACGATGCGCAGAGAGAGGCCATGGCTTCTCAAAGGAGTGTGTTCGGTCCCTCAAGGCCGTTCCGGGCATTGGGGCTTCAGTAGAAGTGGTTTTTAGTGGGTAGTTTTCTAAATTAGGGTCGCTTTTTAGGTCCCAAACACAGTATGGCATCCTGCATCCGTATGGAAAGGACCCTCAAATTTCAAAAGGCATCCTAATATAGAGAACTACCCAAATACATGGATTACGTAGATTTTGTTGAGCGTCTGTAGGACTCCTTCTGAAACTTGGCAGGTGTATCTGGGCTGGATTATGGCTTATGGGGTGTACAAGTAACCAGGCACTCGTTGGAGCGTAGTCTCTCTCGCACGCACACAAACAAGTGACTAGCCGATTATGTCTCTGCTTACTGTTTGTTCTTTGTCTGAGGCCACGGAAGCAGCACCGGTGTCGGTAAGTTTTGCTCTCATGGTTGTTCATCGTTTTCGCATCATGTTTCTATCGGCATGCGCAGTGGTCTGCTGTCTCTGAATGCCGCCAGTACTTGGAGGGGAAACATCTTGGTCGTGCCCCTGAATCCCGGGAAACAGGTTAGGCTCTGTAGAAGGCTATATGGACGGGCTTCTAGACCGGGTTGTAGAGAAGTTTACTGAAGGGTTTATAGAAGAGCGTATAGAGGGTTTCACAGAAGGATATGTTTATAGAGGGGTTTCGAGTAGGGTAATAGGAGGGGTCATCGAAGGGCTTGTATGGATGGATGGATGGATGGATGGGAGAACGGACGGTGTTACCTTGCCGCCTCGACTCTTTTGGGACCCTCCTTACTTCTCTAGTTGAAGCGCGGGTGTCGTTGCCAGTCAAGTTATGTTTCGCGTTGTGCCACTAAACTATCCTAAACTCCAGAACCCGAAGCCAGAAGCCCAAACTCGCATCAGCGTGCACTAGTCACTACTCCGGAAACCCGGACCCAAAACCCGGTAGCCCAAACTTAAGACCAACGGTTCCCAAAAGGGTTCTTATAAGGGATCTATAAGGGTTCTATAAGGATCCCATGCGGGTTTAGGGCTTTCCCTAAACCCTAGACCCCACACCCTAAACCACAAGGGTTGGATGCAGAGGCGCTCCAGAGGTGGCAGCTTGCCGAGAGGCTCCTGGTTTGCTTCGCAGGCTTTTGCTTGAACCCTATACTCAGAGGCTCCATAGTACAGTAAACCCACAAAGTTGGAAACCGGATTAAGGCCAAATAGTGCTGGGATTCCCTATACATTACTCTTAAGGATCGAGGCTATAGGGTTTGCAACTTTTTGGGGGTTACTGTAGTTTCTTTTTTGGGTTCATATTTAGAATCCTATAAGGTAATCCCAAAAAGGAACTACTATGGAGCCTATGGATAAACCCTACTTGGTGTAGGGTTTTAGGGTTTAGGGTGTAGAGGTTAGGCTTAGGGCACAAAACCCTAAAAAGATCTTCGCAGTCCTTCATGAGGGTACTTTAAGGGCTGGCAGAATTAGCCATTGTATTCTGCAGCGTTCCCGAATGAATATGTACCTAAACCTAAACAAACAGCAGGCTATATGGTACGACAGTCCGGGTCAACACACTTTGCAAATGAAACCATAAGCCCCAAACCCTGAATTGCGGGTTTGATATGTGTATAAATCTGGCGCAAAATCTCGGCCGCAGATTTATGATAGTTATGTGTTGGATAAGCTGAAATGCTGGAGGGCGCGCTATTTTTGTTCATGTAGTACTAAACACCTCGTGTTTTTTGTGCTTTATAGTGTTTTATGGTGTGTTTATTAACAACATTCCTCCAAAAATAAAAATGCTATAGTCTCTCTTGCGAAGAAGTTTGTGTGCGTGGGCCATCTCTCTCCCGCTGCTCGTGAAGCGTCCAATTTTCTGATGCGGCCTAATAGCATTTGATTTACGAGTGAGCAGACACAAAGAGACCCTTTCTTCTCCTTCCGTACATGAAGGAAGTCGAATATACGAGCCCGTTCGTTTTTGAAACCCTACTCCAATAGTTGTTCTTCGCCTCATAAGAAATGGGAAAGCTCCTCTGGAGTTGAAAATTTCATTTGCATATAGGGGCGCGCAAGAAGGCTCCTTGGCAGCAGGAAGTAAGAGAGCCCTTGCAACCTTCCAAACATGAAGCAGGACTAATTACCACTGGCTGTATTGACACGTATCAATCAGAAGGCAGGGGCTCCTCATCCCTAAAACAAAGTAAGATGGCACTTCATGGAAGAAAACTCCTCTTTATATTGTGACACGATCTATGACAGATATCGCAAGCAGCCATGTGCATAGCAATCGCTATCTATTTTGGAGGATACAAGACGAAGACGACGTAAACCAAGACTAATTTGGGCCATCCTCATAGCTATCAAGCAAGAGAAATAAAATTCCTGCTGTTCCAGAAGGAAAATACATGAAGAGAGCTCCTTTGCATGTTGTGATACGAACTATGACAGCGTCTAAACCATAGTCATAGACAGAAGGACCGGTATCGCTTTCTCAGGATATGAGGCAGGTGGCTTCAATAAAAACCCGAGAGGAGTCTCATGCCACTTGCCCGTTTAATACAAGATACCAGTAAACAAGCTTTTCTTTGTCTCTTGATCACATGTAGGGGGTGTCGCTTGAAGATTGAAGAGAGCTACTTTTTTTTGCGTTACGTTCCATGACAGCTATTAGAGAAACAGCCATGGACATAGCGATCGGTATCTTTTCCAGGGTATAGGACAGCATCAATAAGAGTTAATTGAATGAAAACTCTCGTTTCATTGGAAACAGCATAGGAAGTCTCCACTGTTTCTGATGGTAGCAAAATGCAAACAGTTCCCTACAGTTTTCAATATGAAATGGAATAAATTCTAGGTAGGCTTGCGCTGCTCTTGCATTTCAGCGGCATTCATTAGTAAGAGTGTTGGATCTGTAGGTTGTGCAGCTTGCCGAAGAAGGGCCAAAACCATTTTCGAGAAAACTCAAGTACAGTACTAGAGCCAGTGCTGCTGGTGCCATAGATTTACCAGCCTCCTACAACATACATGGAATAGAATATGTAGCGACTAAGGTGGGCCTTGTTCATACTTATCAGGCAAAAGTAATGAAAACGTTTGCTGTTCCAGAAGACACATAAAAGAACAGTTCTAGTCCTTGAAAGCGGTTGAAAGCTCACTGTTCTTTTGTGGTGTAGCATACCCTGTCCTGGACATCACGAAACACGGCAATGCTCAAAAAATTCCAACACTTCCAACCTTGAAACTCACGAAACACTGTAATGCTCAAAAGATTCCACAAATTCCAAAATTTTGGCATCTATGGCCAGGCCGGTGGCAGATTCCATAAAATTTTGGAATTTTGTGAGCATTACAGTGTTTCGTGAGTTTTGAGGCTAGTACAAACTATTTTTTTGGAGCATTACAGTGTTTCGTGGCATGAACCTCACAAAACAGTGTAATGCTTCCCAACCCTGAAACTCACGAAACATATAATGCTCAAAACATTCCAAAAATTCCAAAATTCTGGCATCTATGGCCAGGCCGGGGGCAGATTCCGTAAAATTTGGGAATTTCTGAGCATTACTGTGTTTCATGAGTTTCAGTGCTGTGAAAAGTTGGTGTTTTTGAGCATTACAGCGTTTCGTCGCCTGAACTTCACAATACCCTGTAATGTTCAGATTAAAAGCCAACCTTTCACAGCCTCAAAACTCACAAAACTTGAGCATAACAGTGTTTCGTGGCTTAAATAAACCTCACAAAACACTGTGATGCTCAAAAAAACAACTTTTCACAACCCTGAAAGTCACGAAACATTGTAACGCTCACAAAATTCCAAAATTTTGGGGAATCTGCCCCCGGCCTGGCCATAGATGCCAGAATTTTGGAATTTGTGGAATGTTTTGAGCATTATATGTTTCGTAAATTTCCAGGTTGGGAATTTTGGAATTTTTTGAGCATTACAGTGTTTCGTGGCCTGGACCTCACAAAACACTGTAATGCTAAAAAAACCCACCTTTCACAGCCTCAAAACTCTCAAAACTTGAGCATAGCAGTGTTTCCTGGCCTAAACCTCACAAAACACTGTAGTGCTCAAAACAAACCAAAATTTCACAGCCCTGAAACTCACGAAACACTGCCAGAATTTTTCGAATTTTTGGAATTTTTTTGAGCAATACGTTGTTTCGTGAGTTTCAAGGTTGGAAATTCTGGATTTTTTTGAGCATTACAGTGTTTCGTGCGCCTCGTGCCCCAAGAACCACGAAAGCGCAGATGTTCGGGGGGGAGAGGGGCGAGCATATATATATATATATGTGTACAGCTGTGTGTATAGATGTATCTGTTATATGGAAGTCTTATCTCTCGCAATTTGAGCATGTCCGGCACATCGTATTGTCGTAAGGGGGGTTGTAAATCGTGGGGAGGATGTCCATATACATAATATACGTAAGATATATAAATATAATATACATATAAATATAAATATACATATGAGCATGTTTTTAAATATAAATATATAAATATGTGAAAAAATAAATGTTTCGTTGAAAAGCGTCTACATACCCTACATACCTGCATACATACATACTTGTTTCGTAGGTCATAGGTTCAGACCTGCATACACTTATGTACTTGTGCACTAAGTCACGGGTCCCAGCGGGCTTTTGATACTCGGATGTAGGGTAGTCACAAAAGCCAATATCAGAAAATAGCCCCGAATCCACATCTTCAGACCTCCTGAACACCAAGCCTACATTCCAAGGCCCGTTAAAGACGACTTTGCCACGAAACATTGCACAGATTCACAAGATTCACCGTCGAAGCATCTTCGGTCTCGAGATGTGAAGTCAGTATTCGGGATTTCAGTTGGGTTGGGGCGGCGGACTTTAACTTTATAGACGGACCCTTTGAACCCTTAGTTTTAATCTGGCTCTAGGCAGAAATTTCAACCTGCCCCGTTCCACCATGGTATTGTCGCTCTCGCAATTCTGCTCAGGGGCAACCGACGAGATCAGCCCATATCCACAAGAAAGCCTCCGCATGTACGCAGGAGTCACACTTATGCATACTTCCATATCGGTATAGATGGTGGTATACTCAACCTGCCATCGTACATAGGCCTCCGGAATGCATGTCAGTGCGGTGCGTGAACAGATGGATGAAGTTGGCGACATTGGCATCCGCAGCTTGCATGGCTTAATCACCGTTTTGATGTAGATAGTTGAGGAAGACAGTTTGTTTCAGAGACTTGTGTTAGGGGTGAGATACTTCCCAGGGTAGCCGTAACCAAATTTAGGAAGTTTAGGATTTGTTGGGGGCTTTGACTGCGCAGCAAAGGCCTATGTCTCAACTGTCCGGGCAGACTGCCTGCCGGAGGCAGTCCCGCCAAACCAACGAAAAGACCTGCAGAGCAATGCAGGCATTTTTCCGCTCGGCATCCTGCTAGAAAATCTTCGGGGTGACTGGCCTCCCCTGGTCTTGAAAATTCTGGCCACAGAGATGCTCGGCTACAACGTATGGATTAACGAGATCGATTCATTCCAGACTTTTACAGGCAGTTCGCCCGTTTACGAAGTCGCTGGGTGCGAGCAAAATTTGACGGCATGGCTATGCGAGGGGAAAGTCTCCAGAACGCACGTCGCAATGAACGTCTATTTGCCATCCAACGAAGAAGTACCTAGGTGACACTTGGTGACGCTTCTTGATTTCCTGTATGGCTTGAAGGTACCTGCTCACAGATGCTTGCTTTTGATGCCCTAAACCCTAAACCCCTGTAACCTACAACCCAGGCACTGGCGAGGGTACAGAGACTTCGGGTTGGTGGTATTCTGGATGTACAGGCCGAAACAGCGAATCCCTCTTATGAAGGCTTGAGCATCTCGCGGCGATTAGCAGAGAAGGTTCTTGAGGAGCAGGGCTTACCCTTAGAGTATTTTCGTTCTTATCATGCCCGCAACAAAGCGGCATTTCTGCCCTACTTCCACAAGATTCAAGATATCAATGAATCATATCTGGCACCGTGTGCCACCTGGAGCCTTTGGTTTGAGTTTTCGGACAGAATGGAAACATATCTGCAGATCACTGGAGACACAGATGGCGTTACAGTGGAGGCTGAGGGTGGAACCCAAAACATCAGGCCGCGATGCCACGAAAGCCGATGGTGGTTGGCTCCCACATGCCGTGAGAATTCAACAGAGCCCTGTCGGTAACATGGATGTAGGAGCATGAGGGTTTCGGGACTGATTGCATGCTACAGTCTTGTCGCAAGGTCTCAAGCTGTGAGTCTCTCCTCATATCTTGTAGTTGATGCCGTTCTTGATAGCTGTTGAGAGACGAAGGACTGCATTCCGTGCCTGCTGTATGACTACTTTGGCTTTCCCTGGCACATTGAAGAAATCATGCAGAAAGCCACAGTTTGGGAAATGCCCTTGGCAATCGGGTCAGCATTCGCTGACTTCTCTTCTATCAGTGGTGCCTACTTCCGTCTTCCGTTGACACATGACCTGGTATATGTGACCTTACATCCAGACATTTCGAATTATCATCCACAGGACTCAATGCAAATTGCGTTTCCGCGTCACAGTGTCTTCGCCGAGTTCGGGGGATTGTTAGCTGCCTTTGTTGAATGTTCTTCTTCTTTGTCGGTTTGAGTTACTGTTGTTATCTTTGCTGTTGGCGGCTCAACCGCACTGAAGTCACTGAAGGTGCCAGAGAATGGCAGAGGGGACTAGCATCCAGCATGTCTGCCACCTGGTCAAATTCCATGCTTGTACACAAAGATCCTTATTTGGTTTAGCACCAGTTTTGCTGTTGAAGGGCTTGCTACTTCTACAACACAACAGCCTTCAAACGCTTCCAGTGGTTTATCTGCACAGATATGGGTAGTTCTCTATGTTAGGGTCCTTTGGTCGGTCCCCAAACTGATGCAACATCCTTTTGAACGGGACCCTAAAAGGGGCTTGGTTTTAGAGAACCACCCATCTGAGAATCCAGGATCTTGGGGAATGGGCACCAGATGTTCAAGAACTTCTTCGGCGGATGAGGTTTTATGGAGAGGACCGTGTTCGCAACCCTGTCTCATCCTGAATCCCAAAACCAGACTACCCCCTAAACCCCTACATAAATCCCTAAACCCTAACATGGCTGCGGCTCCAGCTGTTGTGCTTAAAAGTGGTTGTAAGTCTGTAAGTCCCTGTCTGTCCCCATTGTTCTCTTCCCTGTGATTTGCCGATCGGGCACTTCACGTACTCCGTCTTCGACCGCTTGGACGCGGAAGTGTTCTCTCCCTTCTACTCGTTGATCCGGCAGACGAACGCTGGTGCGCAATCACTGTCTCTCTCGAGTACGTTCTGTGGGACGAGATCGTCTGGGCCCTGGGCCTGCTCTACTGCGCGATTCACCGGAAGAGTGAGGCTGGTTTGCTACCGCGTTCTTCGTTGACTACTTCATTGGCCACTTGTTGGTGACTGGTGTCTGGGGTGATCTTCTTATCCTTCACGTGCGCCGTCACCGGGGTGATCTTTACGCTTCGTCGTGGGACGAGGATCGTGAACGTCTCGAGCCCTGCAAAATCGGTGATACAATGACGGAGCCGACTGAGATGGAAATCGTGATTGATGAATTTCCCGTCCCCTACAGAGATCACCGACTCGGATGGTGACCTGCAGCCGCACCAAGAAATGGAGGTCAAGCTTGAAAAACGGAAGGGGTGAGATGAGTTCGGGTTCCAATGCTGAGGCTAAACCAATTCCTGGAGATGAGGAAGAGAAGACGATGATCTGGATAGTCCTTCGAAACGTCCCTCTCGAAATGATGACAGACCTTTTTCTGGCTTTTTTGGTCATGTCGCAGAAATGAAGAAAGCTTGGAACACGTTTGAAAGCAGTGTGGGACAGGTTGAGGAAGGTAAGCGCGCTGGCACGGCAGCCATTAAGTCGCTGAAAAGTCGACCAAGTTTCTGGAGAAGGACAATCTTTCCAATCAGCAAGCCAAATATGACGTCTCGTCATCTAGATGAACTTATGGAAGAGGTGAAGAACATGAAGGTGCAGTTTGATGACTTCCAACAGCGAGCGGTGACTGGCCAAGCGACGAGTGCACACCCGCCCCCTCCAGCTCATTCTGCTCTTCCTCAAGCCGGCGCCACAGTGTCACGTGACCCTTGTGCCGTATACCTTGCGAAGGGGAGAAGGACTCGCTCACCGAAGATGAAAAATGCGAAGAGCAGTCACGTAAGTATGGTACGCCGTGTCACGATTGTGACCTCGCCATGAATGCCAAGAATCAGGCAGAGGGGTGACGTGCTTGCTTGCCACCCAAACCACTGCCTACAACTGCGATTGAAAAATCTTGGCACGTGCAGTGCACAAGCCGCCGAAGGAGGGTGAACATGTGCTTAGGTCGGGAGAATTGGTGCACTTCGATTCTGTCGCCAGGGCCGCCTGCTGTTCGCAAGGCGGCATCCGAATGTGAACTGTGAAGTCAGCAGGTGGCATGTTTCACCTTTCCTGGGGAGCATTGACGACCTGAAGGGGCGATCTACATCCTAGGATCAGGCTACATCCTCTTCTTCTCGGCCGAAGTGTGAAGGACATCGCTGGGCCGAGTTATGCAATGGAATTGGGGTGGACAGGATCTTGGCTCGATGTCGCAGCTAACGAGATTGCGATGGGCGAAAACGGTTGGGGGAGAGCACAACACGAAGCTCTTTCACTGGGAATTGCATCAGCCCCCGTGGCAGGCACTGGAATTGGCATCTCGATTGATATAAGCTGGATAGTGGCATAGGCAAGCATGCATTTTCCCGCGGAGCCTGGATACTCGCGAGGATTCGTGACATTGGTAGAGTTGTGACTTGCAGCCTGCATGCGCGCACCGGTGTCACGAATGCAATTTGCGCGGGAGCCGTACATGTATTTCTTCGAGGGTGTCCAGGAAAATGGCGGCAGCACCCTAGGGTCCGAGGATAGTAGAGGACAGTGGGCGACTTGCAGTTGGGACACCTCCTACCAACATGAATGAACTAGTTGACGGTGGTGGCGCCTCTTCCAGATCATCGACACGTCCATACCCATGACCCAAGGCAATAACTTCGGGATGGCCGCCAGATCGATGTCCTGTTCGTCCGACAGCTTGACATTGACCATGTACCTATTGATGCGGAGAGACAAAAAGGCATTGGGACAGATCACGCGGCAGTCATATCAGACCATCGACCTCGTTGGGTCTCAGGATCGTTGCCGGACATAGACATCGTTGATGAGGAAGAATCATTCAGCTTGCCAAGAACTTCACTCGTCCAATGACCTCGAAGGCATATGCTGACGAGACAGAAGTTAAGCAACACATCCGCCAGGCCGGAGCCACCGATTGCAAGGCTGCGTGGAAATGGGTGCATCGCGAACGCAGAAGAGCTCGTCGTCAATGGCAGCAGCAACGACTCTCTGATATCCTTGCGGGTGATTGGGAGGAGTCCAGATGTCCCCACGAGGATGGCAATTGCTGGGTCTTCGCAATGTGATTGGTCAACCCAAGGAGCTGAGGACCGAGTCCATCATGGCTGGCCAGCTCTCGGAGGAGGTGCACCCCTATGCCGTCCGGACCAACTGCGCTCCGACATTTCACCCCTTGCTGTTCTTCAACCACCTGAAGCAGGGTGAAAGGTCGCAAATTGACATGATGCATAAGTCGCTCGACTCCCACATCCAACCCATTGCCTGCTCTGCGCATCGACAATTTGGGATTTCAAGAGATCCGAGACGGCCTAAGTGAGTTCTGCAGAACTGCGGTCTTGCAGCATTGTGCCCCACCAGCCATGCCGACGTTTCTTCTCACACTGGGAGGCTTCTTGGCTTTGTTGGCAAAATGCGACCAGCCTATGTGGTGCCTGAGGATCTTCGCCCGATCTGTGTTAGCTCAGCCTTCAATACGCTGATGAATCGGATGGAATGTTCCAGAGTCATGCCCCTTCTGAGACGTGGCAGTAAGATATCATCTTTTGAATCAGATCGCCAAGCTGCAGGCTTGATTGGTTGTGTCAGGAGGCTACGAGATGTTTGTCGCGAGTGGAAGACCCCGATGCTGCTCTGCACTGGATGTCGCTCGTGCTTTGCTATCGTGTCAGTCGCCGTAAAGTTGCTAAGCTTCTTGCTGCTAGGCTCCGGGATGCACATGTTGGACATGGACACCGCTATTTCCTGTCATAGCTGACGACCCATCACCTTAAGGGATGCGTACCGGTGAGGATGATCTTCGTCTTGCTCCGAACATTGGCATAAAGCAGGGTGCACCAGAGAGCGCAGAGATCTTCGGCCTCCTCATTGACTGCAAGTTGGTCGACAGGGAGATCCTTCGATGGTTTGGACGTCGACAGTATATGTTCTACTAGGGTGACGGTTTTCTCGTTGAGTCAGACTTTGCTCGTCTTTGTCGGCGCATTAAAATCATTGATCGCTGCTTGGGTCGAGCTGGTTTGAAACTTGCCACCGACAAGACCAAGATCTTTGCCAGCCCGTTTTCTGTTGGCTGTAGGCGAGTCAAAATTGGGGAGGATATCTTTGCGGTCGCGCCTGCTGGTGATGCCGTCCACGTGCTTGGGCTGGAGTTCTCTCTAGATGCCTGCCCTTCGCAACAAGCCAAGGAGCTGATTGCAGGACGAGGGCAGCTGCGCGCAAACACAGTGATATCCTACGGAGCAAGGGTGCTTGGGTTCGCAAGATTTCAATGATTCGGACGTTCAGTTCCAATGGACAGCGGGAACCTTTCGTTGGAGTGCTGAGGATCTTTCTGCGCTCAACACACTTCAGCTTCATGTGATTCGCAGTTCGTTGGTGTTGAAACATATTGCAGTTGAAAGTTGAGTCGATTGGAACAGTCGAACCCTGCGCTTCTGTCGGGCATGGCTAGTCAACCGCTCGGCTTCTGGCTGGCGTACGAGAGTACTAACCCTCCAACACATGCTCCACGGGAGCTGGGCCGGAAGGGTAGAACTTATACGCTCGTGAGGACGTTCATCTTTGCCTGGCATGGCGCTCTATGAGTGGTGGAGGCGACAAGTCTAGCCCTTGGACTTCGTCATCCTTGGCGCTTCCATGCCTCTTGTAGCGCGCAGCGACTCTCATGGCAATGATTGGCCTCTGCTGGCCGTTGACCGGAACAGATAGTCAGCAATTGCGACAATCTTACATTGATCGAAGGGATGTCAAACTGTGCTCTGGCCGTCGGCTTGCCCTGCGCTTCTAGTTCGGTTTGGTTCACTGTGACTGGGGTGATGTTGGGTTCTTTGCTGCCTGACGGAGTGACCTTCTGTGGACTCTGATAGCACCAACCCAATCTGTCTTTCGATGCTTGCTTGATTTCAGATGCAGGCTTGATTCATGTTGTATGCTATGCCATGTTGCCAGAGCCTGTCTTCGCATGCTTTGGCCAAGTCCACTTTCAGTTTTGACATGCTTGGGAGATGTGAACGTGAAGACTTCAGTTTGTATACCACCCTTGACTGGAGGTGAACTTGAAACGCAGAGTTCTCTTCGTTGTCCATCCCGGGCGAAGCAACCGCGGCCATGAAGCAGCTCTTCGTGCACTCGCTGCCTTTCACCCTGGCCTTCTGGTCACCTGCCTGCCGGCGATGGATGATAATGATGAGTGTCCTGGACATGTGTGCGGATGGCCTGGATCACCGGAACTTGCTGGAGACGAGTGCCCGTCTCACGTGGCGTCTCCCTCTTCTAGTCCTGCCACACCATGCGCTACTTTGGGGACACCCTCTGGCTTGGCGTCTCACTGGGGTGAACTTTGGGGTGCTGCAGTTTCCTCCCCTCTGGCACGGACTCCACAGCCGGGCGCAACCTGTGACTATGAGGTGTGTGCCGCTCTGGTGCGCGAAGAACAACAAGCAGGAGCTCCTTTTTGGCATGGCCCCACTACCTGAGCTCCATCCCCCAGAACGTCTCTTTGCCGTTCGTCATGCCTGAGCAATCTGTTGACTTGATGCAGGTCCTGGCAGATGGGAGGACACCCCGGGGCACCCGTCCATAAGCGCAACGACTTGACCCTCGCGAACTGCTGACTGTCAACTCTCGCTCTTCTATTGAATCCTCGGCTTCCTCATTCAGCGCTCCACAGTCTTCGAGCTTTGCGACAAACCCTGCATCTAGCTCCTCTTCACCGTGGACTCCGTGTATCTTTTGTTCGCTAGCCCAGCAGGAGGCATGTGGTTCGGAACGTGTGCGAGAACTCGAGAGGCAATAACACAGCCGCCTACAGAAGCGCTGACCCTTGTGGAGGTGGTGGTGGAATCACACGTCGACTGTGCGAGAAGGCAGGGACCGATGGCACAATGAGGGCGGCTTTCGCAAGCATCGTCTTCGTGAGAAACTAGCAGCTCTTCATCCTCTTCTACCAGGGATAATATACCAGTGGCGTCCACCGCTTCATCTTCTACCAGGGATGATACTCCATGTACAGGGACTGTCCCTCGTATCATCCAGCGATTCCGAAGTGGTCCTGGCTCTCGTGAAAGATGAGGCCCCGGTCGAGGTCGAAGTTGTCGAGGACCATGTCACGTGGTGGAAGAGCTCCATGACCAAGTGCCATCTCCATTTCATTCCCACCATCCATTCCAACCAGACGAAAACCATGTCGTGGATTTAGGGTCGAGGTCATGCTCATTTGTCGACTCCAAAGGGCCGGATGGGACATCCATTTGTGTGTACTTGGCACCTGCAGGGGACGTGGTTGCCGCAGCCACAGGGGCTTCCAACGAACATCAAAACACTAAACACTCTTGCAGTCGTTTCGCCTTGCGAAGGCTACGAACTTTTGTCGTCTTAGTTCCTCTGGTGTGCAGGATCTTGGTACCCAGACTCCATTCCTCCAGAAGCCTGGCAGACCATCGCCGGCTTCATCGTGTATAGTTGTATCCGATGAAGAACTGGGCCAATGGGGTCTCATCAGATAAAGATCGATAAGCAGTCTCCTCACCTGCAGTTGTACTCAGCTCAGCTTGGACCCCTCTTCAGCCGGGAGAACGTGAGCCATCACCGGGAGTTCCACCGACAAGCCCATCCAGTCGGCCAGGCTTTGTGGAACTCGAGCCCACTCTGTCATCGCAAAAGCTGCTTCAAGTTCGTCTGAATGCCTCCAACTCAAGTGACAGCTCCTCTACCTCCTCTACGACAACTGACAACTGGTTCCTCGGGTGACCTTCGAACTGGGTGGACCACGACCTCGACCTTCATGACTTTAACGGTCACGGCTTCTGCCTCAGCCTTCGCATTGTCGCAGTCCATGACTTCGTCCTCTACGGCATCCACCCCTTGGCTGGTTGCATTGCGCTTGCAGTCGAATTGGGGTGGGTCATCAGATGAGGATGCTACTTCCATCCAAGAGGACGATGTCCACTACTTGGGACGGTTCCAGTTTGGAACAGGATGGACCTCTACCTCGACCCCGACAACAACAGTTGGGGTGAATTTGGCCTCGGCCGAGGACCAGGTCCGGGACATGGTGAATCGCAATCTTGCGCAGTGTGGTCAGGCATACATCGTGGATGTACTTCGTCGACTTCAAGATCGACAACGAAGTCTGCACCACTGCTTGCGACTGAAGCTGGTGGCAATGGAGGAAGTGACCACTTGGTTTTCTACATCCGTGCATTCCCAACCGCGTATTGCCGCGATGTTTGAGACAGCATCTGGGACGAGGTTGCCCGACGGATCAAGGAAGGGAATCCTCTATGCCTCCTCATCTGTATGTGGTTGCACGGGTGGCTCTTCTGTTGCCGGGCTTTCCTAGCAGAGAGCAAGTACGTCGTGAACTACCAGGATATACCCTAAGCGGGCTCGGGCTAGCGATGAAGAACTTTTCCTTCTACAAGCCTTTGCGGAGGAGCCGGTATCAAGCCTCCTGTCGGGGACGACACTACCAGAACGTCCTCACCAGACTCACCAACATCGGCTCCTATATGGATTTTGCAATCGTCGCAAAGGTTTATGTCTTCGTCCACCACCCCGGCTCCGCAACCCACCTGCTCGAGATGAAGAACCAGATGAAAATGAGGACAATCGTGAAGCTGGTGCCGTGGTACGGTTGAGGAGTCGAAGTCGCCTGTACATCGAGAAGAATGTGATGGCCGTCTACATGAAGATGCTCGTCCTCCTCTTCTACCGGGACCTACGGCTTCCTCCTCTTCGTGTTTACCGGCTTGGGGGGGCACTCGCTTTGGATGTTTGTGAAGATGCTCGTGATGATCTTGTCTCAGGCTTCACGGAAGAGGCACATGGTGTGAATGTGGTGAGTGCTGGCGAGCGCAAGTAGAAGGATTTGTCCGAGATCTATGCGGCTGTGACAGGTGGCTGAGTCAAGCAGCTGGAGGTCATGTATTGAGAGTTGAAGTTTTCGTGCATATCCCACATGGGATAGGCTCTGTGAGACTGCTGTGCGGGAGAAAGGGCCATGCGCTTTAAATAAAATCCAAAGAACCCGACTTCCCAACGGATCTCACACAGAGGACTACGAGTACGTCAGCTTGGCAATTGCCAGTCGTGTGGAGCAGGGCCAAGCTACATTGCTATCCTCGGCTTGCGAAGCCAGGCAGCCAATGGCAGGTTTTGGGGAGTTTATGTGGTTTTGTTAAGGCGTGTTTGTGCCAAGGACCCCTTTCTGCAGGCTCTGTACGGTCGTTACTATTTAGTTACCATGGGGTCTTCCAGTCTAATGAGCTATGTTTCTGGGAAAACCATACCTCCGAGGTATAGGGTGCGGGGGTTAAGGGTTTGGGGTCGTGAGGGCAAACAGCCTTCTCGAAAGGCTTAGATAGCCCATGGACAAACTTTAAACCTTTATCCCTGTATATCTGGATTACCTTACTGAAAAACGATGAACTTGTTTTAACTCTGTCATTGAAGAAAAAGACCTAATCCCGAAACCATGAGCACTGACAGAAGGAGTGGCTCCAGAACAACACAGAGTTGTGGAAAGCCTGGGTACCCGATGTGACGAGTTGTTTCCCTGGCCACGGCTTCTACGTGTTTTTGGGAAACTTTGAAATTCAGGGTTTAGGTTTTAAGGCTTGGTTGAATAAGGTTTGGTTGAAGGTTTAGGGGTTTAGGGCTTAGGGTCTTTATGTTTCAAATCACCTTTTCATAAATAGTTGTGGGAGCCCTCAATTTACAACCCAGGCTTGTTTGGCGACGGGACTTTCGTCAGTTCCCGCGACAATGCCACAACATGTCGACCCTGCCCACCGGGAAGTTATTCAGCTCCGTTTTATGACCATGCAGACACTGCCCAATGCCAACCGTGTTCACCAGGCTATTGGCAAAGCTCATATGGGGCTGTGACATGCAGCCCTTGCTCTCCAGGTGGGGGACGTCGTTGAATTTGCAACACCTTTGAGTTTCGGGTCCGTTATCTGGTTTTTTGCCAGCAAGCAGAACCCAGCTCTTGTTTGAAACTTTCCCAGGTAAGTTTGCCAATGACACTGGTTCGACACTGTGCAATGATTGTGCACAGGGCCAGTACCAGTCCGCGGCCTCCTCTAGTTCCTGCGAGGTATGCGACATTTTGCAAACAACAAGCATCCGCGGTGCCACCGAGAACCTTAGTAGTAGAGCCAGCAACCTTTCACTGTTTGAAGTAGTATAATCCCTCTTGAATCCCAATGAGGTTAATCCGTTAGCTCACGTAGGAAATTGGAGAAACCCTACACCCTAAAAGGCAGGGCCAATGCATCTGCAAACCTGGTTCTTTTCGGGGAGCCACCGGCTGTGTGCTTTGTCCCACGGGGCTCCGGTGCCAGGGAGGCGACATCCCACTTCGTCACTTAGCCCAAGGGTCCAGTAGGTACTTAAGCCACTAACTGTGTTAGCCGTCCGCGACGTAACCTCCATGCACGAAGCTAAAAAACCCTTAACCCTTTAAACCCATATGGTAGCATATTATGCAACTACGTACTAGCCCTGCCTCTACGGCTTGTGGTTTAGCCGTGTTTGTTTGCAGAACATCTCTGCGCACTGACATCTGGAGTCATCCTTCCAAGCGCATCAACGAAGCTTCTCTTAACATGACAAGTTCCATGAGGTGTTACATCTCCTGCCCTTCATGGTAGACCTCTCTTGTAAGCTCCTCTTTGCTGCGACATAGGAAACTAAGGTCCAAAAACGGCACTACATTTTGGGGCCTAGGTATACAGCACGCAGAGCCTTAGGGTCCAGTTACCCAGGTTTTCGGTCCTCGGGGGAACGTGGGTTTGTCGCTTCAGGTTTAGGGCTCATTGATTCATTGATTAAAACTAACGGAGTTCATCAGGTTCACATCTGCTTGCTCGCATTGCTCTGTTTGGTACAGACGGTTTTCTGGGACACGGATGTTTACGTTGTTCTGTCACATGTGCGAAGCTGCGATGCATCTTGTTTGCAGGTTCCTCAGCGTCAAATCATGATCTCAACCCTACACCTTAATCCCTATTCCCTAAAGAAACGCTAAACCCTACAACCCCCGAGCTCTAATCCCTATTCCCGAAACAGACCCTAAACCCCATAAACTCTAAACCCTAATCCTTATTCCCTGAACAAGCCCTGAACCCTATAAACCCTTATAAACCCTCAATTCAACAAGCCCTCCCTAAACAAACCTCAAACCTTATGAACCCTAAAAGTAACAATCAAGGTCAAGAAGACCCTAAACCCTAAAACCCTAAACCTATAAAGCCTGATTAAACCCTAAACCCTAAAAACCCTAATTAAACCCTAAACCCCTAAACAGCAACAGGCAAGGTCAAGAAGACCCTAGACCCTAAGCACTATAAACCCTAATCAAACCCCAAACCCTAAAACCCGAATTAAACCCTAAACCCTATAAACCTTAATTAAACCCTAAACCCCTCAACAGCAACAAGCAAGGTCAAGAAGACCTTAAACCCTAAACCCTATAAACCCTAATCAAACCCCAAACCCTAAAACCCGAATTAAACCCTAAACCGTACAAGCCCTAATTAAACGCTAAACCCCTAAACAGCAACAAGCAAGGTTAAGAAGACCCTAAACCCCTAAACCCCTAAACAGTAACAAGCAAGGTCAAGAAGACCCTAAACCTTAAACCCTAAACCCTAAGCCCCTAAACCCCAAACCCTAAACCCTAATCCCCAAACGCGAAACCCTAAACCCTAAACCCCTGAAGAGTAACAAGCAAGGTCAAGAAGAAGGCTTTTGGGTGGAGGTCGGCTCGGAGGGCGGTCTCTCGGTGTACCGGTGCCGGGACAACAGACACTGTCCAGAAGGCGCTAAGTGGGTTTAGGTTTTAGGGTTTAGAGTTTAAGGTTCGGGATTTAGAGTTTAAGGTTTAGGGTTTAGAGTTTATAAGGTTTGGGATTTAGAGTTTAAGGTTTAGGGGGAGGCTTTATGACGGACGTGGGCCAGTAGAGCACTTGGCTTTCTATTCCCTTTATGAGATACCCCCGCCCCCTCAGAACCCCGTTCATTCGCGATGTAAAAATTTGACACTTCAGTCGAACTAGTTTAATCCCGAGAATCCCAAAAGATTGAGAAACAACCAGCTTCTTTTACTCCTGCGTTAATGTACTGAAGACATACCGTAGCATCAGTGTTTAATGGATCTCAGTGACGGTAGTTAATGTAGAAAAAAGAAACTGCACAGCAGACACAAATTTTGGGTCATGAGTGGTTGCGTCGTTGGGGCCGTCCACAATTTCTGTCAAAGCTCTTAGAAGTTAGGATCTAGGATTCAGGATTTAGGGTCCGTTTAGGACTTGTACATAGCAATTACGGTTGCGGCCTTCATGCCCTGAACCCTCAAACTGAAGTCTTCCTCGACAGCGCTCACTGTCCGATGCAAACAGATTTGTTCACAAGCGTATTCTACGTGTGAACCATTCAAAATGATTGATCCTGAGATTTAGGATGTAGGAGGTACCCATATAGGCCCCAAAGTAGTTCCTTTTTGGGGTTCATATTTAGAATTCTATAGAGGATCCCAAAAAGGAACTACTTTGGGGCTTATGGGTAGGGGGATTTAGGACTCGGAGGCTCCCAGTATTCGGGGAAGCTTGATTTAGTTAGGTGATTTAGGTTTTAGGATTTAGGAGTCGGAGGCCTGCAGTACTGGCCACAACTTAGGACCACGAACATCATAAAGGTTTAAACATACATACGTAGGGAAGGGTTTGGATTTGGGGTTTAGGGTTGAGGATGAAGGGTCAGGGTTGTGGGTGTAGGGTTTGGGCTTACATGATCAGGGGCTTAGGGTTCAGGGTAGGGTTTCGTTCCACATGCCCTCAAAACGCTTGGGTTTAGGCTGATATACGTCTTGGATATTCCCCCCCACTCAGTAACAGTTGGAGAATCGATGGTCTATAGACACCACAGTTCTCCTTGAGGCGCTCCAGGAAACTGTGCGAGCCAACGCGTCGGTCGAGCTTGTGCTGCGTGCCGCCTTGGGTATTGGGCAGGCACGGCTGGATGTCGAAATCTCGGACAGATGGTTTCAGAATTCTGTAGGGGTCTACAACAATGACAATCGTGACGATAAGCTGTAGTGAGTGTTTGTAATCAGTAATGTTTTCTTGGAGAATGAGTAGTATTGGTATTCCTTTATCGGGTTGCCTAAAACAGTCATAACAGAGAGACTCCCGAGAATCGAACGTGTGATTATGTAGGCCCCTATATGAATGACTTGAGGCACAGTTTAGGAAATAGGGTTTTCGGAGTTTGAGGTTTAGGGCCTAAGTCTCAGGCATTCAAGCGAGACTTCTGGAATTTCTTTAAGGGTTTATAGGGTTTGCTCTGGTTTTCTCCATCAGTTGAAGGAAGACCTGTCATTTGTTCCAGCTAGGTGACATGAGGTGGAGGACAGGGTCATAGTCACAACCACAAGGGTCCCAAGAACCCACCAAAGTAGGTGCCTCGAAAGAGTATATGGTGTTTTTATAGATACTTGGACCCTAAACCCAAAACCCTACACCTTCGGATACTTCGACACGGCACTCTGGGTTGGACAAAGACCGGCAGGTCATGATGAGAGCTGCAGACCGTGCCACACAGATTGCACTTAGACTTAGGAGCAGTGCCCGGAAATGCCAGAAACATCATTTCCAGACCCTGAACGCCAAACCCATACCGTATAAAGTTAGTTTTCGGGAGTCATACTGGTTTGAGGTTCGCCGTTTCTACAAAACTGCCTCATGCCATTCTGTGTTGAAGTGCCCGCAACTGGAAGGCCTAATTGTGGGGCGTTGGGACCCTAGTACCGACAGCAATACCCATAATATACCACTGAACCCTAAACAAGAAACCGAAGCATCAAGCAGTAGCCAACACCGGTGTCAAGCAAGCAGTTCTCAGAAACCTAGTCATCTAGTATTAGACGACACCAGCGGCAAACTCAGGTCAGACCCTGTCGACGGTGTATGTGCTGGTCGTGGCAGCAGTCGTCCTTTCTGTCAGCGTGGCCCCCTTTGCGGTATTCTGTTCGTGCAGCAGCTTCACTACCAGGAGGACTTTTGTTAGCTTGGCAATAGCTGCGGCCATGGGTGGTCAGACAGCCATCGCACTACAGTCTTTGCAGGCGATCAGCCAGCTGAACATTCAATGGGTGCAGCCTGTCAAAGAGTTTCTTCGGGTGTTGGCCATGGCGCTGAACGGCTTCCAAACAGGTGTCACGTGCTTCGTCGAGGGGACATCCTTCGCAACATGGTCCTTTGCTCTGCAACTATTGGCATTCCCTGTTTTTGTTGCTCTGACCAGTCTGCCAGCTGTGGCTGTGAAAATTGGGAGAGGCATCAACTTATTCACTGGCCTTTTCAACATCTACGGCCTGATCCTTGTAGCTCTCTTGACAGCGATCTCGATTGCCGTAGTCATGCCCCTCAAGTGCAGGAAGAACCCCAATCTCACCTACACTCTGGAGGCCCACCCGCAGGTGATATGCTGGAATTCACAAGAGCATGAGACGCTTGTACTGCTGTCAGTGCTACTAGGACCCCAGCAGTACCCTTTTGCGCTTGGGTCGTTGTTAAAGCAAGAGAACAGGAGAACGCGGCTGCCCTCACTATGAAACCCCAGAACTTAAACTCTAAACCCTAAACCCCAAACCTAGAATAGGACCCTAAGCCCAAAAACCCAAGCCCACCTAGGATCGGTGTTTTGGTATACCCGGCGACCGTCCTCAGCATGTTGCTACTTGAAACTTGTTGGCCTTCTGGTTAACCTACCTGGACCCAAACTATCCACCTATGTACCTTTTAGACTATGCTTATGAATAGCTTACAAGTAAACGCAAAACCCTACTTGGACCCCAAACAACCTATACCTTTTTCAAAGGAATAATATAAGGAAATCATATTCAGGTGCCCGAGACTAGAACGGAAGGTTTTACAGGGTCCAGGTAAACCCTAAACCCTAATCCCTAAACCCTAATCTAGTTTCGAAAGTTTGAATTGTGTTTGCTCTCGTAAAATTGAATTAGTCAGGCTATGGGCTACCTACAAGTACCCTCGCTGGCTTCGCTCGGATGCTCGGTTAAGGGGTTTAGGGCTTAGGGTTTAGGGGTTGAGGGTTTAGGGCTTCGGGTAGGGGTTTAGGGCAGGGCAGGGGCAGGGGCAGGGGCGGGGGCAGGGGCAGGGCAGGGCAGGGCAGGGCTCACCTTTTAGTCTTTTAGGGTGTTGTTGGTTTTATTGTTTAGGGCTTTTCGATCCGTTATGGTTCAGGGTTTTAGGGATGTGGGCCTTGAGGATTCGGTTTCAGGGCTAATATAGTAAGAAATCTAAGCTTGCGTGTTGCGGGTGCTTGAATACCTAGGACAGAGGAGTTGAAACCTTGCACCGTTTTCACTTCTTGTTTGGACGGTTCCGGCCTGAAAGATATCAATGCTGCCTGATTTTTACGGTCATGAACTTCCTCATCGCTATTACACCTGCATGCTTACCAACAGCTCCTCAGATCGTCGCCATATGCATCCTTCTCTGGGTCAAGCCGCTGAACTCTCATTCGGAATTTGTTCTTGTTAGCTTTTTCAGTTCGGCGTCGTTGAGGGTTCAGGCTACCGCTAGGGTGTCGAAGATTGCTATAAATCATGACGAGACTAACCCAGACCCTAAACCCTGCAGCAACAGTGTAGGTAAGTGGTTCATTGTTTGTGGTGGCCTTGGAAAATTGAAGCAGCCAACTGGAGTGAACTTGTACTGTCTGGTTGCACCGTGCTTTTCTTCAGCTTGGCAACGCCGTTGCTGGACTTGGAGGAGATACCCAAGACCTTAAACCCTAAACCCTATAACCCCTAAACCGGCAAACCTTGGCACGACTTGGGAAACAGTTTCTTCAACAGGATCATTTCCCTGCGGAACTGGAGATCCCTCCGTCGAATGTTGTCAACCACAAAGATTCAAAGACTGTGGCTGTACACAAGTGCTTGCTGTCAAGGCAACAACGATGTCATGCAGTGCGTGATACTCGCATTGCGTTCTGGAATAAGTAGACAGACACATGGAGGGAGGGAGGGAGGGAGGGAGAGAGAGAGAGAGAGAGCGACAGAGATGGAGACAGAGAGAGAGAGAGAGAAAGAGGGTTAGAGCCGGAGGCGTAGACCGCAGCGAGAGCCACCCATCAGCACGACTTGATATTTGGTTTATCTAGCGCAGGACGTCGGCACTGAGACCCAGCTCTCGATTCTACTGGTGATAATACTTCTTGGCTTGCCAGTGTGCTTCGCGGGAGCCGCCATCTGTGCGGTCTTGTCCAAACGCAATCGATCCAACAGGTACACGATATTCCTGTCCCATCACAAGGTGTCCTCGAGTATGCTTTGTCGTTACATCAAGGTGGTGGTTGCAAAGCTGGCGCCGGCCTTTCACGTCTTTAATGATGCAGACAACCTTCACAATTTGGAGATGTTGTTCGGCACTCTGAAGAACGACGTGGACGTTTTTTTGGCAGTGCTAAGTGCCAACGTCTTCAGCAGTTTCTGGTGTATTGCTGAAATGACTACAGCGTTCGCAAACAAAGTGCCGATGCTTGCAGCTTGGTGAAAGCAGGGTATGCACTTACAACTGAAGGAATGCTAGCAGCAAGAAAAACTTGTAGTCGAATTTGCAATTCTAGCCATGGTTCGAGGGTTATCCCGAGACACAACAGCCTGAACACCTGAAGCTAAGCTGTGTAGCAGGGTGTCACTTGCAGTTTCTTCCCCAAACCAAAACCGAAGTATAAACCACAGCATATAAACCGTGTCGAAACAACCACGGTAGCCCAGGTGCTACGTTGTGACGACCCTCCGCATATTGGCGACAACTTTATGGATCTTGGGTTAAGGAATTCAGCACTGTTTCTGCAGGATGTTTGAACGGCCTTAGGTTGTTTCTGCTCATGAGCTGCGACGTTACAGTTCAGGTTGAAGTTACGAAGTCCACGGGCTTCGGATGAAAATTTGCTTTGGACGGTGAGTCTTCGTAAGATTACGAACGCGGAGCGTAAGCCCTGAACCTTAAACCCTAAACCTAAACTTCGTAAGCACCTCCCTAAACTAGGCCCCTTCAGGGAATAAGGATATGTCTGCAAGAAGCCCCAAACCCTACACAAGCCCCTCGACTGATTCAGGATCTGTCTACAAGCAGTTGGGCCGAGGAGCAGCAACTTGGTAGTGCGTCGCAAGAGCTTTTGGCTTTCCCCTCAGGCAACATCTTAGTCGTAGCCTCGCAGGAACCGCCTTAAATGATGTTTACGGCCGTGGGGTCCGACAGGTATGCTACTGTAAAGTGTGCACATGGATGCGAATATATANGGCCCCATATGGATTATTACTACGGTCGTTTCTTTCCTGCAACTCTCAATGAATGTCAAAACCTTTCCCCCACCCCCCCGTCAAGTGAGTCGTAGTGCATGGTCTGTCATCGGATGGGTGACAATCAGCCCTCCCAAAAATCAATTCAGAAACTCCCTAACTTTCCGGATTTCCGAAATTTCAAATTTCAGGAATTCCAAAATTTCTAAAATTTCCAAACATTCCAAAACTTCCAAAAATTCCAAAGTTTTCACAATTTCCAAAATTTCCAAAAATTCCAAAATTTCCAAGATTACCAAAGAGTTCGCCCGTATGTTTTGGAAAAATCCTGCCCACTAGGTCTGAGGATTTTGGAAGTTTTGGAATTTTTGGAAATGTTGGGAATTCTGGAAGTTTTAGAATTTTAGGATTTTTAGGAAATTTTGGAAATATCGAATTTTTGGAATTCTTGGAACTGATTAAAGGAAGGCTGACTGTGACCCATCCGATGACAGACCATGCACTACGACTCACTTGCAAAGGCAAGGCTTGTCCATTCTCATGCCCATATTTATGCGAATATCTATATATATAAATATATTATATATATATATTTATATCTTTATGTATTGATACTCCTATGAATACTACTGCCAGTACTAATACTAACATTGATCATTTGTTGGATGCTCAAGCTAATACCGGCATTAACATCCATAATACACTTTTATAAAGCCTAATACGAATATGCATAATGCAAAAACTATAATAGCGATAATATTGCATGACATTAATACTCCTACGCATATCAATAATCATGTTCATACTGATATTAGTGTATATTAGTACCAATACCAATACACACCTGCATATACTAATGTACATAAATATACATACCACTGTATTAAAATACAAATACATGAAAACATTCTTTTATTCATCTGTTAGTATTTTCATGTGATGAAGAGTAATACTAATACAAACATTCCTGCGAATACAAATCATCATATTAATATGAATACTAACGCTAACACTATTACTATTACTATTCACAATATTTATACTAACCTCATTATTTGCATAAGCATTGGTACTCCTACGAATACGAATACGTATACTCTTATGGTGTTAACAGTAATGCTATCACCAATACTAATACGGTCATTGATAATTTGTTGAATACTCAAGATAGTGCCAGTAGTAATACCGGCATTAACACTTATATTAAGGCTAATACGACTATGAATAATCCTAATACGACACCATTAATCATATTCATGTTGATATGAATACTAATACCGTTACTAGTAGACACCGGCATATACTAAAGTACATAAAATACATACCATTATCTTAAAATACAGATATTATATATATATATATGTGTGTATGTATATTAATACATTCATGTACTCATGTTTTAGGATAAGCATATACCCATATACCAATGTAATAATATACTACTTGTTATGTATGAATATACTATACTAACATGCTAATATACTAGTATACGACTACTGTAATATGCAAGTATACCGACATGACAAATTAGTATACTAATATGCCAACACAGCGATATACTCATCAATCATTAGACATTACACGAATATAGTACATATACTAGTATACTAATATACTAATGTACGAATATACTGGTATAGCCATATACGAACATATCAATACACCAATATACTAGTGTACTCATGCACCAGTTGTACTAACATATATTAATATACAAGTATACAAACATGGTACTGCTCGAATACATTACTGTATTGATATACGAACCTGCTGAAATACGAAACTACCAATATACTAGCATATAAAAACTAATTCTAGTATTGATACTAACACTAGCACTTCTGCGAATATTAACTGGTATCAAACCCACCATTAAGACTGATACTAGTACTGGCAGTGGTACTATTACTGACATTGACACTGGCACATGAGCACTAACACTAATTCAGATTTACTAATATTGGTATGTATACTTACAGTAAACACGAAACTAATACTAATCCTCATACTAACACTAATACTAATACTCATCCTAATATCAATACTACCACAGAACTATTAACTCATGTGCTGCGCGTCTGGTGCATGCGTCCTCAGTACATGGCATGTTAAAAGTATACGTTGTATATCTATTGTAAAGGTTTTGCTTTATAGATTATCGTCGGGTGTGGTGTGTTTAGGTACAATATCTCAGCCGAGTCACCTGCCAAGAGTACACTGTCAGAAGGGCATGGTCTGTCACCGGGGGGGGGTGAGCATATATATATATATATATACATAATATATATGCTAACCCCTCCCCCCCACATGAACTACCGCGAGGTGCCGCGATGCCGCCACCAATCCTCCTACATTTAGGCTTCTGGTGTATGATTCAGTTTTGCAGTTCCGGAGGGAGAGCATATGCATGACGGCAGCCGACTTCATTCTCAATTCCTTGCGACCCTTTACGCAGATACTCCGAGAGATGATTAACGATGAAAGTTTCTGTCTGAATACCCGAAGATCAATATGGGCCCGAGTATTAACTCCCAAGATAGCCCTCGCTGTAGTCTCAGTTCAAAGCCCCAGCAACACGTATGAATGAGCGTGAGCCTTGATTAACTCCTATTCCTAAACAACAGTATCTTAATGATCAACCCTGCCATTAGCCCTTACATTGGCCCCAATGGTGACAGTAGTACTCTGTTTCACGTTCATTCGAAGAAGATGCCTTATAGATCAACGTCTTAGTTCGTATGGATTAAAATGCTATGCCGTATGAACCTCATCATACATCCCCATATTAATACCCATATCGACCTGCAGGTTAATACAATAGTATACATCAGCCTGATTGGCCCCCCGATAGTAAGGATATTGCACTCTCCTTGACAGCCCCAGTATTGGATCTGTCTCCAAAATTTACCTTACTCGCAAACTTAAGATCGACCTTAAGATCACCCATAAGCTGTTCGCATTGGTAGCTTTCGTACTGTACCGGACACTTCCCTCAACAGCAACCCGCCTTAGGAGAAACCCAGACCATTGGCTTCACCGACAGGTTCATTAATCCAGGTGTAGCTGTGGTATCCCGGGCATGAGCATTCTAGACCCCGAAGTTTAAAGTCATGGCATCCCCAATACGAGCTCCTGTTATATTCATACAAGTAAGCTAAATACTGCCCAAACATTTATTTCAACAGTAGACGTCACATTCATGCTAATATTAAACTGCACAAGACGAACTCCCCTCAGAACCACGATCCTTGCTGTTTTCGCTCTGGCATAGCACGCAAATTACCCTAAAGTTGATGTGCACAACTCACTCAACTGCGAAGCAAAAGTAACCCTGAAGGTTAGGGCAGCTCTGCAATGCACAAAGTGTTCCATGTGCTTGGGCCAACGGATGTTGGCAAAGTCTCTATCTAGTGAGGACGTGTTATTTTCGCACATACGCATACACATACACATACATACGTGCATACATGCATACATACATACATATACTATATATATATATATATACACATGTATATAAATTACACATATGTATGTGATTGCGTATATCCATTTGTATTTCGATTATTGATTCACCAATGTTGATGTCTGTATACCGAATATATGTATGTATATATACACGTACACGCACATGTGCATTTGTATTTGTATATATGTATCTGTATATGTGTGTATATGTATGCATGTATATACATACATACATATATACATGTATACATGTATGTATGTATGTATGTATGTATGTATATATGTATATATGTATATATGTATATATGTATATATGTATATATGTATATATGTATATATGTATACATGTATATATGTATATATGTATATATGTATATATGTATATATGTATATATGTATATATGTATATATGTATATATGTATATATGTATATATGTATATATGTATATATGTGTATATGTATATATATAAGTATATGTGTATATGTGTATATATGTATGTATGTATATGTGTATATGTGTATATGTAAATATGTATATATGTATATATGTATATATGTATATATGTTTATATGTTTATATGTATGTATGTATATATGTATATATGTGTATACGTATATACGTATACACGTATACATGTATACATGTATACATGTATATATGTATATATGTATATATGTATATATGTATATATGTATATATGTGTATTTGTAGGTGTAGGTCTATGTGTATGTGTACATGTACATGTAGATGTAGATGTAAATGTATATGTATATGTATATGGTAACCCCCCATGAACTACCGACCCTCGTTTTGTATCGTAAATGCATGTCCGGAATAACTAACTTTTCCTAAGGAAAACCAAAAAGCCAAAAACACCATCTTTTGAGACACTATGCGGCCGGACTCCACAAACATGTTTTTTTTGGTTTTCCCTAGGAAAAAAATGATTGTGGACAGGAAAACCAACTTTGTCCTGGGAAAAACATGGTTTTGGCATGAATAACCAACTTTTCCTTGGGAAAAAATGGTTTTGAGAAGGAAAACCAACTTTTTCCTGGGGAAAAAAAACATTTGTTGGTAAACTATGCGGCCAACGTGCAAAATGATGGTTTTTTGGTTTTCCCTGGGAAAAATTGGTTTTCCCAACCAAAACCATCTTTTCCCTAGGAAAAAGTTTGTCTTTTCTTGCCCAAAACCATCTTTTTCCTAGGACAGTGTTGGTTTTTCACGCCAAAACCATCTTGTTCCTAGGAAAGAATTGGTTTTTTACGCCAAAACCATTTTTTTCCTAGGAAAAACTTGCCAAACCATCTTTGTCCTAGGGAAAAACATGGTTTTGGGTAGGAAAACTGAAACCATCATTTTGGACTTTGGCCGCATAGTTTCCCAAAAGATGGTCTTTTTTGTTGGTTTTCCCTAGGAAAAAGTTGGTTTTCCTTCCCAAAACCATCTTTTTCCTAGGAAATAGTTGGTTTTCCCATCGAAAACCATTTTTTTCCTAGGAAAACTTGGTATTTCACTCCAAGACCTTTTTCGTAGCAAAGAGTGTGTATTTCATTTGTTGATTGTGCGCGTTGCTAATTAGTGTTGCCAATAAGGTTCCAGTGTCATCACTGTTGCGATTCGATCCCGCTTAGCGTTAGGACTATACAATAGACTGGGTAATAACCAGGACATTATTCGGATCAGTGTTGGGGTCCATAGATAGCTAGTATTGCAAGTTTAACACAGACTAAGACCCTGGATTCTTTTTTTGGGGGGGGGCTCACACAGCTACCAGTACGATTTCTTCCAGCTGACTATGGTTGCAAGTTCAAAATTGACACATAGGGATTCGATCATGGGTGGTACAAACGTTACTATAGATGACCCTGGGCTACACGGTCACCATTGACATAACTGCGAATGACAAGGATAGGGTTGGGTTTGATGTTGTTTGGAATCAGGAGTCAGTTAACGATCCTCGTCATTATGTTGGTATCTAGTACATGTTTAACCCTAGAGTTAGTATGTGCATACACATAAATGTCCACACACACATACGGGCAAGTCCGGCAGCAAGTCCGACATGATCATATAGTACAGTGAGAAGGGTGTACCATATACAATATAAATGTTGATGTAAACAAACAAATGATTTCATAATCGCATAAAGTCTAAAGGCCATCATTTGGGCATTCTGGTACGCTGTACCTTCGCAATATGTGTATGTATATGTCAATTTCTATGTTTATGTCTATGTATATGTGTATAAGTATAATATATTGTATAAGGTATGTATCTTTTTATGGTCCCGCGTCGCCGCATCAGCGGCCCCCAAAATTCCCGCGCTTGTGGGAGGTTGCAGGGTAGTTCATGAACCTTAGACCTAGTGGTTTCCAGCATTAGGCTGCAGCAGTTTGCTTTTGTACATCTCGTCCAAAAAGCTTGGTGTACAGGTTGCTAAAACCCCTTGAGCCGATATGAGACGGAATATACATCTATGATTGTAGTGGCCATGTCATGAGTGTTACATGTCATTGCCATTGCTGGGAGCACTCTGCAAGGCCCTATGGCTGAAGGCATTTTAGAGCTTCACCCCCCCAACCCCTGGGCCCCC
>BGNK01001602.1:0-84039 GCA_003297005.1 Symbiodinium sp. clade A Y106 | reverse complement strand
CCCCCCCCCCGGAGCAGGGCCAAGCTAGCCCTTTGAAGAGATCGCATCCTTAGCTGTCAACAATTTTTGGGAATTCTCGGGCAATCTTCGCCTTGAATGGCGCAACCTCCACCCCCTGCTCCCTGCAACCCCATTTCTCCGACCCCCGACACAGATGAGAACGATGGCGATGATGCTTTGGACATTTGCAGACAATGATGCTATTCGTCGTGTGAATGTTGGTCGTACCAGTGCTCTTATGCTGCGATAATCTGAGGTACCGCATGTTTTTTGTTTATGTTGGGAAGGCTTGCTTGGCTTGATGTTCTTTCGTAACTTACATCGACCCTTGTCATTCTAGGCTAGTTTTCGATTGGGTTCGTTAAAAGTAGGCTTGAACGTGTGTTTGAATGACTTTGAGTCGAGACTCTCGAGCACGGGACCAGACGAGAGTGGCCAAGGGATCATGATCACCATCTTCGTCATCATCGTCATAATCATCATCATCATCATTACTATCATTGCCTTTGGAGTTCCGGGCGGGTCGGTGTTCAGTGTAGTCGTATCATATGCTAGGCACAAATTCCAAGCAACTGGACACACCCAACATGCAATAGTCATGGAAGGGTCGCAATTTATTTGTTTATTTGCTTATTTTTTATTTATTTGTATGTATATGCTCACGCCACCATATGATCCACCCGAGCCTGTTTTCTGCAAGCAGCGGATCATGGCAGTGGGCATATTCACAAGTTGTGAAGGCATCGCCAGGCTCGAGCTTCCCCAAAATTTGTAAAGCTGGTAGTGCGAAAACATCGCCAGGCTCGAATTTCACCCAAAAATCTTAAAATCTCAGCAACTACGGCCCCGCGCTCCCTATAGATGCTGAGATTTGAGGAATTTTGGTGCAATTCGATCCCTGCCAGTGTTTCGCACTTCCAGCTTTACAAATTTTGTGGAAATTCAAGCCTGACAGCGTCTTAGCAACTTCGGATGCGAAAACATCGCCAGGCTCGAATTTCCCCCAGATTTGTAAAGCTGGAATTGCGCCAACATCGCCAGGCTCGAATTTCCCCAGAATTCTTAAAATTTCCGCAACTTTGGCCCGGCACTCCCCATAGATGGAATTTGTGTGACCTTCGATTCCTGCCTGTGTTTTCGCACTTCAGGCTCTACATAATTTGGGGAATTCGAACTTCCCCACAATTACCCAAATCTCAGCAACTATGGCCCCGCACTCCCCATAGATGCCAAGGTTTGTGGAATTTTGGAAGTGCCAGTGTTTTGGCAATTTCGTGCCCGAAAACATCGCCAGGCTATGCCGGGCTCGAATTTCCCCCAAATTCGTAAAATCTCCGCAGCCTTGGCCGCGAACTCCCCATAGATGCTAGGAGTTGGTGTGCTTTGCTGAAATTCGAGCTTCGCAGTGTTTTGGCAACCCCGGATGCGAAAACATCGGCAAGGACCGAACTTCCCCAAGATTCCTGAAGCCTGACATGCAAAAGTACGAGAGGAACAGCTGTACCATGTACTGTTCGTGCTTCTTCAGGACGTTTTATGCAGACACAACTGTTTGTTGAACCATACATCATGTTTAGATACTGTCGAGTTCTTGTTTCTTCATGGAAGAAAGGCTTGAACCCTGCTTGAACCCTGTCCGCTGCTTGAACGGAGAAAAAGTATTTGTTGTGTGTCAACCTCGTAAACTAAAAGGGTTCAAAACGTAGCGAATGCGTTCTCCTATTCTTTCTTCTGGTGGGGATGTGGCTCTCTAGATTTTTTCGCAATGTTGAAAGACAGCACATAAGCTGCAAAGTTTCGTTATTTCACATTGCAAAATAAACTGCTGTTTCTGTGCGTACTACACAAATGAGCCATCAATGTCTTCAGGAACCAACGGTACTAACGCTTCTTTCATCGAACGAAATCATAACTGTAGTTGGCATGAGCTGTTCTCAACAAAAGCATAGAATAACAGTTGTACTATGCACTATTGAAGCCTGTCTGTATTTGTGGAAGTTGTAGAACATTTTATGCAAACGCAAAAGTTTGTTGAATCTTACATCATGTTTAGATACTGTCGAATTGTTGTTTTTCGCTGAGGTAAGACCTTGCGAACAGTTTAGAACCTTGCCCGCTGCCTGAGCAGAGATAAAGCAATTTTTGTATTTCATATTCATAAACCGAAGAAGCCGATGAGCTCCGTTATTTCATATTGCAAGATGAATGGCTGTTTCTTTTGTGTTACATGAAGTGAGTTCGTAGTACTTTTTCGCTTTATTAGTTTCGGGGCCCCCGCCCTTACTCTGACACTGGGGAACCTACTAACGAGCTTTGGATTGCTTCAATGTCTGGCGGTACTAACTCTTGGTCCATCGAGCAAAGTCATATCTGTAGTTAAGATCAGCCCTGCTCATCATGTAGGTCAAGTGTTTTATTGCTTTCCTTACAGCATATTGATAGCGAGAAATCGACATGTTTCCAGCATTGCTTTGGGTCTCGGAGGAGAGGTTTGGAGCTGTTTCCTGTTGTATTGAAGGATGGCAGGAGCCTTATTCCTTGTGCGAATAGCACGGTGCAATGGAGCTCGATGATGTTCTGAAGTTGTACCAAGAGAGCAACAACGAAGGCTTTCCAGGTACATGTTTGTCTTGATTCGCACGAAGCCTAAAAGGCATCGAGGTGCGCTTCCACATTTTCTACTTGGAGAAGAAGGGGTGATCTTTGCTTGATTGTTGATTTTGTTCTTGCTGCAAGCACACGAAATTTGACTTGATATTTTGCTTGTAACAGAAGTAGTCTGATTCCACATGATATAAAGAAACGAGCAGCTGTTCCATTCGTGTCTTACAATGTAAGAGATTCAACATACTTTACCTATGAACGAATACGATTGAATGTTGTGGAGGGAGACCGCTTCTTTTCCGAAACATTCAGATTTAATTTTGTGGTATTGGCAGAACGTAAGAGCATGTAAGAGCTCGTTGAGCTCCACCCATTGATAAGGGGCTACTGAGGCTTCTTGTGTTTCTGTGTGATCAACAGACTTTTAAAGAAAGAAAATAACACTGACTGAATAAATAATTGCAACTGAGGCCTTTGTGTTTCTTAATTGAGAAGGGCTCAAGTGTTTCTTCCAATAAGCGCGGACGCAAACCAGATTCAGGTTTGGGTTTTGGGTGGTTTACATATACCACAAACAAGTACAATAAGTAGAGGCCAGTGTATGTGAAGTGCAGAAACCCCCGCAATACCGATGGGTTCTGGACTTCGGAGAAAGCATTTGGAGACATAGTACTGCAGACGAACAAGAAGGCCTGGGGTGGATCATGGGGCGGGGGTGACCATATAGGTATATATATATATATATCTCTCTCTCTCTCTCTCTGTCTCTCTCTCTCTCTCTCTCTGTCTTTCTCTCTCTGGACAAATAAGTACATACACAAACTATAGATACATGAATATGTATATACATATGTATATATATATATATATAGATGCAAAATTCGGTTATGTTGAGGATTGTGTGTGGGGTGCAAAGTTGCAGACAACCCGATACCTATTCAGTTGCGGAGTATTTCATTCGTAACAGTCAAAAGTTACGGGTTCAGGGGTTAGGGCCTAGGTTTTTTCAGGGTTTAAGGTTCAAGCCTGTAGACAGCTTTGATGATTTATGTTCCTGATGGATTCTGTATTGGGCTATAGTTCCTGAAGCCTATACCCCAAACCCGCAAACTCGAATAACCCTAATGGGGCTGCCTGGGATTTTCCAAAGCTCAATCCTAATAGCAAAATGCAGCCGAGACTGTTTCTGTTGCACAGCAATGGCTTGTCATTGGAGGACGTACAGGCTGAGCGGGTATGGGTTATGGATTATGGATTGGGTGGAGGATGTTTGGATTTAGGGGTCCCTTACACTTGTAGGGTTCCGCACATGTATCAGGACCCTGTTGTTTCCGTCAGTGTTGGCGGAAGCAAACTGTTTAAGAGTTCCGCATGACCCGGCCCAGGTCTTTTCTCAGGTTTGGCGGAATGTTAGATGCAGCAAATTCAGGAGGTAGCAGGTCGGCACGTAGCAGTAGGGCATTCCTTAATATAGGGTCTTTTACTCCGATTCATGGGTGCAAGTACTCACCTAAACTACACTTCAAAGCCCTTTAAGCCCTCAACATCTAGGGCCGAGATGAAGCCCCAGTGACCCGTGAAAACACCCAAATTCCAGGCCTCCAAAACCCCAACGCCGAACCGTCACGCCCTGATCTGCGAGAAGAGATGGGCCCTTGAATCTTCGACTAGCCCGAAACTTTAGCAACAGAACAGGTAACCTTTAATTTTTTTTGTTAATGTCTGGGGTGCGGCACGGTAATCGTTAAAGAATTGCAAAGGTGGCCCTGAGTTCCGCTGGGATATTGGACAAGGGCTTCATAAGAGCATTATAGAGGCCAGGGTTTAGCGTCGGCTTTTGGGGTTCACATTGATGGCTTGGGCTTGTATTATGAAGCTCAGGGTTCAGGGTTGAGTGTCTAAGCTGTTTTGCGAGATCGTGGTCTTCTGTTGGTTTACGAAGTTTCCCATACAGACAAAGGCCAAGGGTATCCAGGAATCATAAAAGGCCGCATTACCTTTACTCCGAGTGTCCCAGCCTGATACTCACGACCTGTTTTTCACTGATCATCATGTGAACCCCACGCTTTGTACGATTGTGAAGGTATACAGCCCTGTAACACCCTTGAAGACACCCTATGTAGGGGCCTAAAACCCCCGACCCGCAGGCGGCTGTGGCTCACGTGCAGAAGCTTCCACATATACAGCTCCTTCGAACTGGCAGCGCCTCTCAGCACCAGGCCTCCATCATCAAAGTGTTGCAGAATGACTCTTGCCTGCAGGTTGAAGGGTTGAGGGTTCCGGGTTTAGAGTTAAAGGGTGTGTCTACAGGGCTGGCACCTTACCGGCTCTCATACATGAGTCGTTCATGCTTCACGTGTTCCATGGGTAGACATCCGTACCGTGAACTTGAATGCTTATTTTGTGAGTGGCCGCTGTGTGGATGTCCGCATAAACCATCATAAATCCGTGAAGGTTTTTGGAATCCCCTCTCACGTCCAGTTCGTGAATGGCCCATTCTACGGCTGAGGGACTGAGGCTCAGTAACTAGCGGGGATTGGGACCGTGCAGAGGCATTTCGTGGAAATTAGGCTTGGGCTACAGGCTCTAAATCAGAGGTGTCGAAGCTGCTTTCAGGGAGTGGTGCACGATTACTGCTCCGACTCTTGATGCTCTACTACGACTTCTACGACAGGCTTCGTTGCCATTGCTAGTTCTTTTTCATGTCCTCAACACTGCTACGACTGGCTTCCTACCACTACTACTACTACTCCTCCGCCTCCTGCTGCTGCTGCTGCTGCTGCTACTACTACTACTACTGCTGCTACTACCACTGCTACTCCTATTGCCACTTCTACTGCTACTGCTACTGCTACTCCTACTCCTACTGCTACTGCTACTGCTACTGCTATTGCTACTGCTGCTCTTACTGCTACGGCTACTGCTACTGCTACTGCTACGGCTACTGCTACTGCTACTGCTACTCCTACTCCTACTGCTACTGCTACTGCTACTGCTACTGCTACACTACTACTGCTGCGGTTCCTACTACTTCAACAGCAACAACAACAACTACTACTACTACTACGACGACTAATACTACTAATACTACTACTATTACTACACTACTACTTCTTCTACTACTATACTACTAGCACTACTGCTACTACTACTACTACTACGACCACTGCCCCTGCCCCTGCCCCTGCCCCTACCCCAACCCCTGCCGCTAGTTTCAAGCTGCCACAGCCAAGACATTGTTGATGCGCCCCCTGTTCTCTGAAACCCCCAACTGAGAAGCTAAGGTCAACGGATGTCCAGTTCTCGGAGAGCCTACTGAGGGTTCTGTGGAGAGGGCTCGACTCCTGGTGTGCGGAGGTTCTCGATTCTGCAGGGTTCTTGTTTTAGGGCGTGAGAATCTTATCATGTATTTGTCCCGGGTTTAAGACGAGCTTAGTTGTTTTTGGAGGTGCTCAGCCAGAAGCCATCTGCTCCATGCTTGTCATGCAGCAGATTTTGCAAAGCAAGCTTCAAGTTCCTTGCTATGTCGTTCGGCATGCGGCAGAAATCGGGCTGTCAAAGAAGGCCTCACGGCTAGTGGTTGTCCTTACCCAAGGGCTCTTTGCCGAAGAGGGATTTGCTGAAATTGTCCTTTCCACGGATATGGAGGGCTGGGCAAAAGTGGTTGTCAATGATGGTTCTTTCGATTTCCCTACGCCCAGCCTGAGTGCCTATCGGGACGTGCAGAATCCAGAGCTTTCGGCTGCTTACAAGAGCCTGTGTGGGTCCTTGGCGCTGCCGTTCACACCGCACCTGTCCGAAACACTCCTGCACCAGCAGATGGAGCATATTTGCAGAAGGACCATGTTTTAAATCCGCACACAGGAGTCTAATCTCGGACACAGTGATCAGGGATCCTGTTGCAGTGCTAGACTAGTTGGTCTGCGAGTTTCAGAACATCAGGGGCCCTCGTATAGAGCCCTAAATAGTAGGATCCTTCTTTTTCAGGACCCCTAAAAGGGCCCCCCAAAAAAAACCTTGTAGCGGTGTAGGGGTTTAGGGTATAGGCCGCCAGTGCCCAAACGCAAACCTTATGAAAGTCCCTTATTTCAGGGTTAATTCAGGGAGATACCCTAAATCGTATTAGGGGTCCTACTCAACTAGTCTGCAATCAACTAGGATAATGGAAAGTCGGAGTAGCAACCTATCAGTTTTCTTGGCGTTCTTCTGGTTGGGTCTTGGGACTTTAATTTTTGGGGTTTCTATATGAACTGTAGTAAGAAGGCTAAAAGTTTAACTTTTTGGAAGGGCTCAGAAGTCAGCCTAGAATCGGTAGCTGGGTCATAAGGTACATGGCTAGTAACCTTGTATTTGAGTAACTAGAGCCGTAGGCCATTTCAGCTTCGGAGATTGGCATTTTGCAAACCCTATCCCCTGAACCCTAAACCCTAAATGAAGTCTGACTCCGTCCCTGAAGGCTGGAAAATGACGAGCAGGTCGGAGGCGACACTCAGCACCGCAACCGGTACCTGTTCGTGTGGGTTTAGGGGTTTAGGGTTCAAGGGTATGTCAATGTGTTTAGGGTTTGGGTTTTTAGGGTTGCGGGTTACGGGTTACAGGTTTGAAGTTTGGGGCGATTCAGGGTGTGGGGCTTTGGCTGTGGGGCTGGTGCAGTCGTCGATACTCTCAAGGTTTAACCTACACACAAGTTTCAATGAGCCTTGTATCATCGATAGTCCAGTTTCCCCCAAACCATAAACCCTCAACCCCGGAGGAAAACCCTAATTACTAAACCCTAAACCCTACCCTATAAGGAGAGAGTTCTCACTCGAAGCAGTAGCATGGCATCCGCGGCGCAGCGTACAGCGAGTTCTTCAAGTCTGCCATCGCCATCCGATGCTGGGCGCTTCTTAAGGAGGTTAGTTTATGTTATAATGATATGGGTCTATAGGAAATGATATCGTTTCTTTATTATGGTAACTTAATTTTTCTCACAGCAAGAACCCAGGATGGCAGCATTGTCGACGACGACGGCAAGGCTGATTATGTGCAGGACTGGAATGGCCTCAACAATGCTGGTTCAGGTTTTAGTGTCTTTTGGGTTTCGGGTTCCTTATGTTTCGGGATTACAGGTAACCAGCTACCTTCTCATGGACAGACGACAGCCGAAGAGCTCTGGCCCGTTTGGGAGTTTCAGCAGTTTAGGGTCTTGGGTTTAGGGTTATGGGAGGCATGGCATTTATTCAACCTTTGAAGCACCGTTGCAAAAGCGAGGGTTTTTTCACGTTCTGGTGGGTGGGTGGGTGGTTCTGAGACAGCAGGTCTAGAGTTATGGGTTTAGAGGGTTTTAGGGTCCAGAGTTCTGGGTTTGGGGCTTTCAGTCTTCGCAGATTTCATGTTTTCCGGTTCCGGGGTTGAGGGCCCTGCGGCACAGGAACGGAACCGGAGAAACTTAGCTTAGAAGTTCAAGCCACGCCTTAACCCCTAATAACCTACCTTTCGAAGGGCGTATATAAGAAATTCACAGAAAGCCGCAAAAAGCAGGTTAGGCAGGGTTCTAAGGTATAGCGCCATCAACGCATGGCCTTAATAGCTACCAATACTACATTCGGTATTTTGGCAGTTCCTTATTATAAGTATAGTATACAGGGGCCCAGAACCATAGTCTAATTGTTAAGGCCCCTATGTTACCTTGCTGGCTATTGGAGTTATAGTTGGAGTGCTCTCGGCCCTACAGGAAGCCTTTTGAGGCGTTTTCAGGCACCATGTGTACCTCGCGGACCAAAGGTGAAGCTTCCTAGCCGTCCCAAAGCCAACAGAAGCTGCGGCCGTAGGCCGAAGTGTCTTCAGGGCAATCGGTTTTCACTTTTCCCAGCTGTGGGATTGTTTAAAGGTTTCTGCGGCCGCTTCTTATTAAGCAAAATTTACTGCCTGAGGCATCACGCAAACTGAAGCGTGCTGGCAGCCAAGCAAACTGCAGGGAGTCCGCTAATGCATGGCTGGAATTTCTACATATATAAGCTTTGCTTGTAGTCTCCAAACATCTGTAGTTTGGGGGATGTTGAGTGGAGTAGTGTAATGGAGTGCCCTGCGAGTCCAGTCGTGAGGCAGCATCTGCACTCAGTCTGGCGATGCTGGTTGGAAAGGGCGTTGTGTTAAAACCCGGTAAGACCAAGTGTCAGGCGGATCCGGAGAATGAGGTCACAGCACACCCTAAACCCCTATAAGCCGTACCGCCCAGTGTTGCCAGAGATTTTCTGCACCGTTCGGCTTTGAAGGACGCTTTTGGCAAGCAGAAAGATCCGACGAAAAAGCGCAACACCATGCAACGTAGAATGAGATCTGAACTTTGAATCATCGACCCTCGGCCGTACATCTTCAATTGACCACGTGTGTTGCTGCTGCGTGCGCCTTGTCGCTCCTTGAGATCGGGTCCCTGAACCCTAAACCCTAAACCCCTAAACCATGGCTCTGCAACCCTAAACCCTAAACCCGGGAGGAGCCCTAGAGGGATTGATCGCGGATCGTGATTTGGTTAACCCCTAAGGGTCCATGTACCCGCGTGGGAGTTCTCGAAAATTAGGGGTATTTTATTCTGGGGTTCTTATAATCAGGATGCTACTATTATACTATTCAGGGTACTATAGGGTCCCCTAATCTCGGAAACTCCCATATAGTTTTTTTCGTTGGCCTTAAAGTACGTAGTCCCTGTATAGGTACTTTAAGGCAAAAGTACATACTATTTTCGGTACATGGACCCTTAGGGTATTGGCTTGAGGGCCAGCGTTGCTGACGGAGTCGCTGTCAGGACTTCAAGTCAGAAGTTGTGGTGCTTCCTGGTTTCGAAAAGGGAAACATAGAGGGTCTGGGGTCATAAACTAAACCCTAAACCCTTAACCCTAAGGGAAACATAGCAGGTCTAGGGTCATAAACACAAGGGCCTGTCTCAACGTTTGCTTTTTGAATCCCTCGGTGAGTCCTCATCTGCAGCAAAGCCCTTGAAAACGGCTTCTACATTATGCTATCATTTGTAGCCTTACTCTGCGCACCTCTGAACGGTACCGCAGCTCAATGGTGTTGGTTGCAGCATTTTCGTGTTTTCATTCTAGAGGTATGCCATGGCACCTGACCTGAACCATTAACTCTCAACCCCTAAACCCTAACTAAACCCCTGACCCCTAAACCCAAAACTAAACCCTAGCATAGACTCAAACCCTTAACCGCAAGTCGTTGGACCGTTTTGCATTAGGCGCGAGTGTCTGCAGGGAAGGTCGTCGGACCATGCGGGAAGCTCCATCTTCGGGGTAAGGTTTAGGGTTTAGGGTTTGCCATAGTCCCGGTTTAGGGTTCGGGGTTTCGGGGTTTAGTAAGGGTTAAGGGCTTATAGTGTTTACATAGGTGTTTAGGGGTTTAGGGTTTAGCAGGGGTTTCGGGTTTAGGGGCTTTAGGGTTTAGGGCTTTATAGTAGGCAACATGTTGAGGCTCCTTCTTGTCATAGTCATACCCTAATTACCCAAAGCCCTACTCAAATTATTGAGGCCCCCTAGGTTATTAACGGACATCTGTCGGTCCTTAAACTCTAAACCCTTAGCACCAAAAAAGCACTAAACCCCCCGCCCATTACATACAAAGCCAATGCAATGGCTCCCCCCACATTCAGGACTTAATTGTTCATGCGACCGTACGCTTGATGGTATACATCCTGCATTACCCACAAAAAGGAACATAACACAATTCCCATAGTCTAGGGCCATTAAGGCAATGCAGATTTATGCCATCAGAAGTAGTGTATTTGGCTTTTGGGTCCCTCAGAGGTTTAGGGAAAATTCCAGACTTCACAGACCCGAATATTGCCCTCTATGAATTATCTCTGCGCCAGGTTCTTCTCGGTGAATCGCGCCTTCTCCCCTGGAATGGCCCGACTTGGAGCAACTGTCTGGACCTGCTTTGGCAGGGTTGAGGGTGCGGGGTGAGGATTTTGTGTTGGAACACACTTCCGTTCGGGATGTGCGGAGTTAGGGGCTGATGTATTCTCAGCTCTCACAGACGTCGGGCCATTTACATGCAGGACCCCAAGGAAGTGTTCTCCCCCCAGTCTGAGTAATTAGTGGGACTATCTTTCAGGGCTCCCAAATAGACCATGCAGTGTTGTGCGTAAACCTAACCTAAACCCTAAAGTACTTAAACCCCTAAACCCCCAACCCCAAAACCTTACACCCCAGGACCGGCGATGTGAGCGCCGACTGGGAGACCCTTCGAAACACTCCTGGCGGGGTGCTCAGTACTTGGAGGATCAGGGTGGTGAGCCCTAAACCCTAAACCCTATTTGGGGTTTAGGGTTTCTTTCAGGGTCCTGCCGGGGTTTACGACGTAAAAGTATCAGGGCGACTTAGGAAGTATAGACATGAACAGGGTAACTATATGGGAGTTTCCGAAAATAGGGGTAGCTTATTTTGGAGTCCTTATAATAAGGATCCTACTATTTAGGGTCCTATATTAGGGTCCCCTATTTTCGGAAACTCCCATATAAAGCCTTACCAGGTCCCCGGATCCTGCAGGTAGACCGGAGAATTCCGCTCAGGAGCTCAAGGTTGCCGGTTTAGGGTTTAGGGTTTAGGGTTCGGGTATTAGGGCTTGTAGTGTTTTTTTCACAGGGGCAGTGCTGGTTTTTGTTTTTGTTGGTGGCTGTCAGTTGTAACAAAAACAAACACGTGCCATACATATCAGTATACATAAGGATACAAGTACAAGTGAATACAGAAATATATACACATATACATGCATAGTTGTGTATATATATATATATATAGATAGATATCATACAGACAAGCCTTATGTACGAGCCTGGTACACGAACTCCAATGTAGGAGTCTTTACAGGAAAATGGGTGCTGGGTCCATGGGTAGGGTGTACTGGGTGTAGAGGGCCTTGGGCTTCGCATTTAAGTCTTCAGCGGGTTTCAGGATGAGCATCAATTTCAATTTTCTGGGCTTTGGAGTACCATACTTTAATACTTTTTTCTTAAAGGAACCCTTATGAAATAAAAGTTTATACTTTTTTCTCCCTGGTTACTTAAAAGCCCAGTTTTGTTCCCGGCAGTCAGTTTCCTCATTCCCAGCTGAAGATGAAGGTTCCCAGTGAGTTAACAATTGTGAGGTAGCCATGGAAACATAAGCTACAATCGATAGAGCCGAAACTCATTCTTTATCGTGGCTCTCGCGGTCCATGTGCATATGTAGTATTTGCTTAGGCCTTACAGGCGTACCCATTCATTCAGTGAATTTACGGCCACTGTACATGCTAGATGCATGCATAATCGCACGAGATGCTCCTATTTGAGCCACCCAAAACTCCAAACCCATCACCGAAATTCTACTGCTGATGCCACAACTCCAAACACCCTACTGAGGAGCAAAGGAAATACAACTACAAGCTAAGCCTGCACACGATAACCCATCTTGGGTTTCAGGGTTTAGGATTTAGGTTGTGAGTTTAGGGTTTAGGGATTAGGGTTTAGGGTTTAGGGATTAGGGTTTAGGGTTTGGGATTAGGATCCCCAGGTATAATGTTACCCTAAACCCTAAACCCTATTAGGATCCCCAGGTACAATGCTCAAGTGGATCCTCGCCGGAGCTCCCTATGTTAGCTGTGACTCTGGAGGCGGCGCTCCACAGCCCAAAGCCGAAAAGCGGTCAGCCCCAAGCCCTCAAAAACAATGTTTAGGGTTTAGGGGTTTAGGGTTTAGGGGTTTAGGGTTTAGGGTCAGCCCCAATCTAAATCCGAAGAGCCCCTAAACCTTGAGCCCGTGAGCCCTAAACCCGAAGAGCCCCTGAACCAGCCCCTAGCCCTGCGTAGTCTCATTTTCTAGACTTCCATGCCGGCTTTTGGGTCTATGAGCACCCCAGTTTAGGGTTTAGGGATTAGGGTTTAGGGTTTAGGGATTAGGGTTTAGGGATTAGGGTTTAAGGTTTAGGGTTTAGGGATCAGGTAAGGGCCCCATAAATATGTAGAGAGAATCAGAGGCCTTAGAATAACGGGATGCCGGATCCAGAAGTCCTCAGGTAGAGCTTGAAAAGCCTGGGTACTGGTTTCGGACTCAGCCAGTTTTCGATCTTCGTGTTTCATCAGTGGCAGTAGTTTGGTAAGGGTTCTGCAACGGCACTGTAAGTACAGGGTATAACAGAGTGTTATAAAGCTGTAAGGTGTTATGTGGCTGGTGTGTGTATGATATATCTGTGTGTGTGTGTGGATTTCTGCTTTGCTGCCCGCGCCATCCTTACCCACCCACCCCACCCGCCCCACCTACCCCAGCCCCCCNCCACCCCACCCACCCCACCAACCCCATGCAACCCACCCACCCAGCCACCCATCCACCCAACCGCTAGATGCTAGAGTAACTTCACCTAAACATATGTCATCGAACATATCTTGATCTAAAGCGCTTTTTTGCTGAGGCATCAGGGCTTGACAGTCAGGGTACCCTGCATCTTCAACCCTGGGACCAGTGCTCCCTGCTCGTTGCAGAGAGTGACGGATTTATAGACCCTGTAGCATACTAACCCTAGCCCCGACCAGAGCCCGTCCCGTTATAGCACTACAAACCCCAGTTTAATCATGAAGGTCCACATATTACCGAAACCGAAGCCCTACATCCTTCAAACCCCTACAGCAAACCCCATAAAGTTGGAAACCGCATTAAGGCCAAATAGTGCTGGAATTCCCTATGCATAACTCTTAAGGTTTGAGGCTATTGGGTTTCCAACATTTGGGCTTCTACTATAAACCCTGAAAACCTTGAACCATCAAACCATCACCCCTGAACCCTTAAACCATCACACCCTAAGCCCCATATCCCAATCTCCAAAGTCCTAAACCCAACCCTTAGGCCCCAAACTAAAAGCCCCTAAACCCCGAACCTCAAGCCCTAAAACCTATAAAACCTCACCTTTTGAAGGTGCTATATAAGGAAACCATAAGAAGGATACCGAAAAAGGTAGGTTCCTTTTGCAGGGTCCAGGTAAACCCTATAAACCCCCTAACCCCTAAACCCCTAGACCCTAAACTCTAAAACCCTAAGCCCCAAACCCGAAACCCTAAACTCTGAACCCTCAACTAAGCCCTAAACTCTAAACCCTTAACTTTGAACCCTAAACTCTGAACCCTCAACCCTATAAACCCCCTAAGCCCTAAACTCTGAACCCTCAACTTTGAACCCTAAACCTTGAACCCTAAACCCTATAAACCCCCTAAGCCCTAAACTGTAAACCCTAAACTCTGAACCCTAAACCCTAAAACCCCCTAAAGCCCGGCAGGCTTCAATGGCGAGTCGACTCCCTTGCTGTTGGTTCGTTGGCTCCAGTCCCCTGGCAGAGCACACACACGCCTATTTGTTATATCATTATTATTTTTAGTGGTATTAGTATTAGTATTAGTATTAGCATTCGCATTAGCATTAGCAATAGCATTAGCAGTAGCATTAGTATTGGTATTAGTATTAGTATTCGTATTATTATTATTATTATTTACAGCAGTATATTACTATTGGTATTATGATTACTACTATTATTAATACGATTGTTTTTGGCACTGACATCAGGTTAATGCTGCAAGGCTCAGGGTTGAGGGGGTTCAGGGTTTTGGGTTTAGGGTTCCGGAATTACGGCTTAGGTTTCAGGGTTTAGGGTTTAGGGTGTAGGGTGTAGGAATTACGGCTTAGGGCTTAGAATTTGGGGTTTAGGGCTGAATCTTTGGGACTAGGTTTCAAAAAGTTGGACTTAGGATCTACGACTATCAGGCTGAGAGCTTGTCGTGTAGCCCTAAGGGTCCATGTACCCAAATAGTACATACTTTGGCCTTAAAGTAGTCCCTATATACAGTGAACCCCAGAAAGTTGGGAACATGGGTTTAGGAGGATTTGTGCTAGGATCCCCTATACTCTACCTTAAGGGCATGAGGATATTGATGTTCCAACTTTCTGGCTTCTACTATAGGTACCTTAGTAGGGCCAAAGTGTATACTATTTGGGTACATGGACCCTTAGGGAGGGCCCCAGGGTGACGGTTTCGGGGGTTTAGGGTTTAGGGTTCACGATTTTAGACTTGAGCCTGCGAGTATTTGTCGGAGGACGTCGCTTCACAAGAGATTACACTCCGTTGCTGGAGCTAGTTTGCAAGCGGCTTTTTCCATCGTCAGAGTAATGATAGTCATAATGATTCATAACACAATGCTAATACTAATACTAGTCGGATTGGATTGGAGCCACAGTTTTTTTGGTGGGTTGCTGGTACTAGTGAGGCAGTTGCTCGTCCTTTCGCCGTTTTGAGCCGCGACTACACGCGGAGTTACATCGTGCAGTCGACTTACCCTAAACCCAGCCAGTCAAGGCTAAACCCAACAAATCCCATAACTTCAATTGAACCCAAAACCCGAAATCCCAACCGTAAACCCCAAACCCTACATCCTCACGCCCTCAACCCTGCAGCTGCTCGAAGCCGAGGGTGGCGATTTTCATGCCCATCATGCGAACCCACTCCACGCTCCACGGCTTTGTTGAGCCATGCTTTCTTGCCCGGCCGCCGATTCCTGAGGGCTTTCTCGTTTAATGTAGGGGGGCTTTCAACTTTAACAGCTGGCAGAGGGTTTGTTCCAAAAACCGTGCTATTAGTCGAATACACATTTCATTCCATGACAGGAATTCCAAGAAGGGCTCCAGATGAGTTTTCAGTCTCGGCTTCTTCTGCGCATCTTCAGCAGGCAGTTACAGACGTTTAGGGTTTAGGTTCAGGGAGAAGTACGGCAATGTCGGGAATATATACCAAGTATTGCTGTTGCAGCTGAACTTGCTGCCATACCTGTGCAAACCCTGAACCCAAAACCCTAACATAAACTCACTATCGAATCCTAACGCTGAACCCCTAAACCCCAAAACCTAAACATAAACCCTACTATGGCCCCTGTGCTAAGCTCAGACCATACAACTAAAGCCTTGAAACAGCTGAGCCCAAAGCGCTAAGCCCTGAAGTCCCATCTGTCTTAGCGCTCTAATCCCTCTTAACTTCTATATACGTGTGGAACCAGTAAAATCCTATGGAAACGTCGTGCCCTACTGTCGATCAACCGTATCATTCTGGGGGCAGAACACAACCTACCCTCTGCTGTATTCTGGGGTCGGTAGGGTTTGGCACCATACCCGCTAGCCCTGGCAAGCCAACGGTAGCACAGAGTCTCAAAGCAGCCAGTCTTGTGTGGTCTGGTCTTGGGTCCAAAACCGCAAAGTGTGGGTGCTTAGAGCCCATGGGTTGTAACCTGAGGATCGACTCTACACCTCACTTCCCGTGGCTTTGGGGTGCGCGTGCTGCTGTGGCACTGCGCCAGGCTTCTGATATCCATTGCATTAGGGTTCCATGCAAAGGGCCTCGGGTCTAGAGTTGGGCGAACCCCGTAAGCATAATTATGTTGGGGTTGGGTAGTGCTTTCTGGCATAATGGGCCCTAGAACTGCTTTGGGTTTAGGGTTACGTAGGCAAACGAGATTAGGCCCCAGGCTACCACCGCAGAGCCACAAAGTCTTACTTTTCCTAGATGAGCGACTGGTAGCAATATCAGCCTTGTGTTCATGAGAAAGCAGCACTTCTGAAAGGTTGAGAAATTATGGAAATAGTTTCAACCATGGTAGTGTCTCGGCATTGCTGCCCTTGAAGATGCAGGTTTTGAGGATGGCAGTGAGGAAGATCGTTGCGATCTTTGTGGTAAGGATGGCAGCAATGAACTGCTGTTGGTGATGATGATCTTGAGGACGGTGGTGATGCATCTCCGAAGAATTCCTAAAAGCATCAAACCCTAAACCCTAAACCGTCTGAGCAATTTATGATTCTAGGTTCGGTGCCGTATCGGCAGCTGAAGTCCTAGTAGTAGAGTAGGCAACCTTTAACCTTTGTTGTGTAGTATCATCCCTATATAATCCTTATATTATGCAAAAGGTTAACCTTTGGTTCCCCCCGACAAGTAGGAAGTGTTTCGTGTTCCGACTTCGGCTGTAAGGTATTTGGGGCTTGGCTTCTAAGTACTTTATAGTATACGATGGTATATTATGGTATATTACAGATCATAGTATACTTTATCAGCTTCAAAGGATCAGTTTGATGGGGTTTGGGCTCTAAGGCTAAGGGTTTTGGGCTGTTAGTGTTTGGTGTTTCGGGGAATGAAACATTGCTGTTGACTTCAGCACTAGCCGGGTGACATCGGCGAGTCCAAGATTTGAGGGAACATCGAGAACATCACAGAGAACATAGGTTGAATACAAGCTGCAAAGCAGAGAAGAGAAACTAGGACCACTTTTCTGGTTCTACATTGTAAAGCCTTGTTGGGCCGTAAACTCGTATACCCTAAACCCCTTATAAACCCTAAACCCTAAACGCCTAAACCCTAACAGCACCCTAAGATTTCATCCCGGGGACAGGAGCCCCAGTTTAGTATAGCTTGGAACGGTCCAAGGCTCGCAATCCAGCACAGATGGTCGACTCGTAGCTCTACTTGCAACGGTTTGGCTTGGCTCCCGCCATAAAGAAAGGGTTTAGGGTTTAGGGTTTAGGTGAGATTAGGATATGTTTTTTTGGTTTTTAGCTGGGGTGTCTGGAGTTGAAGCTTAGGTTGTCCCGTTTGGGGTACGGGTTCCGCAACATGTGACGCATAGGAACCTGAAATCTATATAGTACTCGTACTATAACGCACCACCCCAAAAAAGGCTGTCACTCGCTAGAACCCAAACGCCTCAGCTTCAAGACCGCAAATCGCACCACTTACGCCTAAAGCCCCAAGACCTTAATGTAGGAACCTGATTAAGAAACCCTGGGCCTATAACCCCAAAATAGTAGGATTCATATAAGGCACCCTAATAAAGGCCCAGGGTTTCTTAATCAGGTTCCTACATTAACCGTAAGCTGCTGGCAGGCTTTTAACCTGCGCTACAGGCTGCTGCGGGCATCCCAGACCTGCTCACCTCAGGCAAAGTTATATTGACGATTGTGCCAAGGTCACTGGGCCCCAAACCCTAAACCCTCAACCGCCATGTATTTAGAAGGAATATCGACAGTACTTTGCTCTCGACCGTCCCCCCAAAGGCTTCTGACGAATAGTATCTGCCGAACCACTACGGTTTAGGGTTCAGGGCTATTGTGACGATCATGACGGCTTTAGTTTCAATGGTTCATACGTTGTCTTCGTCCGTAGTGGTCTGTAGAGAAACAGAGGGCGAGTGTTGCTTCTTTTCGTCGTTTTCGCAGTAGCCGCTCAGTAGCAGTGAAGTTGCCAGTATTAGATAGTAGTAGAAAGTATTAGTTGGATAGTCGTAGCATAGCATTAGAAAGTATAAGCATAGTTTGCAATGAGATGGTAGCACGAGTCAGACGTGTAGAGGAGTCTCTCAAGTTTCAAGCTCAGGTCGTCAAAACCGTGCTGCAGCTCCACGGAGTTGTGATTGTTTGACCTAGGTTCTGAGGTGGTCTGAGGTCGCAGGGCTGCAGGATCCCAGGTCTGTTTGGTCTAGGGAGGGTTTAGGGTTTAGGGACTTCCGGGCCTGCGGATATTCGGACGGCCTAACATGTTGCCGATATCTTGTGCCTGTGCTGTTCTGTTGTAATCAGGGCAGTCAGGCGGCAACTTCCGTAAACCCAATCTGTCAAGGCCCGACATCCTCAACCCTAAACCCAGAATCAAGCCCTAAACCCTCTGAGCCCTAAACCCTAAATCCTAAACCTTGCACTTTGACGATCAAGTCTCGAAGCTCCTGGCTGGAGGAAGCCTACATTTGCACGCTCAAACCCGAAGAGTCCATGAGCCCAAACAGCATATACTTCGGCCCAGAAGTACTTCTTATGCATATATATATATATATGGACTACATGACTTATATATATATATATATATACACATATAAATATACATATATATATATATATATATACTCGCATACAAGGACGACATATCTATATACATATATATATATATATGTATATACATATGTACATATTTAAGGACTACATGACTTTAAGGCCAAAGTATGTACTACATGGACCTGCAGGATATGCCCGTCATAGTGGGTATTCAGGGCTGGTACTGGGTAGATAGAAGTAACATCAGGGGTCGGAAGAATGAGTAATGGCATCCCCTTAAGGTCCTTATATGCCATCATATTGCATTGCGTCGCAAGCTCTATTTAGAGCGTGAAACTATCAGACAGAGTACAAAAAGAAGGAACGTTAAGTCGCGACATGGGCAGTTTTTTGAAAATTAGGGTCCCTTTCAGGGTACCGTTGTTTTTTTAAATCAGGTGCCGTACTATTTGGGGGTCGACAAAGGGCCTTAGTCTAGACAACTACCATACAGAGGCAACCTGCTGGGCTTTGGGTTTCTCTCAAACGCATAGCGTCCGGCTGGAATGCTTCGAGCCCGAATCGTGCCTTTGCTGGTTCTGGCTTGAAGGGTTTCGTACTTTGTTTAACACCCGAATTTCAAATTTCGGATCTCAGGCTTTCTGCTGCCCACTTGATGAGGCCGTTACAGAAGTTCCCCCCAACGAAAGCACGTCTCGAGTTGCCGACCGATTGACGACAGAGGCCTTACCACTACTCCCTTGCCCATGCGCAGTATGCCAGCGGAGAGCCGTGTCTCGGCTGCAGGAGCTGCGCTGTTGTGTAGCAAATATAGTCTTGGGTATATTTTACTTACCCAAAACCGGGGCTGCATATTAAAGGGGTAGTAGCTATGTGTAAGAGCCGTTAGCCCAAAATCTGAAGCTGGTTCATAGTGACTCAAGCTGAAGGCAACGCCACTGTCACAGGGTTTTGTTTTGCCAACGGAACTACTTGCAAAAGAGTGATCCTGGAAATATATAGAGTTCAAACTTAGGTCGTAGAACACGGCTTGGATGAGTCGAGGTCTAGAATTAGTCTTGGAGCCCGGCACTGTGGCACCACTACTGGGTCCTTGCTAAGGGATTTAACTAATTTAAGTTACCATAATAGGGATCTATAGTAAATAATATTGTTTCCGTAGCATGGTAATTAGTTAATTGGATCCTTTAACAAGAAACCAGACTACACCGCGACCACGGCCACGCCACGAAGAACAGCACCATGACGGTTGGGTTATTGTGCCGCTTCTCAGAGAACCCATCATGAATCATAGTTACCGCCACTCTAAACCACATCCTGAAACCCATACTCGCTTGGCAAGCCCGCATCACCCTCAACCCTAAACTCTGAACCCCAAACCCTAAAACCCTAAACTTTAAACCCTAAACCCCAAACCCTAAACCAAAACCCTAAACCCCTGAGACGGAACTCGAAGCCCCACGCCCCTAAACCCCACATCCCCGAACCTCGGAGTGACAAGGTGGATTCGGCCGCTGCTGATGGATTTCCCGTCCGACCCCGAGGCCCCGGCCTTTCTACGCCGTATAGCACCCTCAGATCCGACCCTGAGTGTCCATGAGGTAGAAAAATCTACGTATACATATATACATACATTTATGCATACATACATACATATATACATACATACATACATACATACATACTGTCTGTCTGTCTGTCTGTTTGTCTGTCTGTCTGTCTGTCTGTCTGTCGGTCTGTCTGTCTGTCTGTCTGTCCGTCTGTCTGTCTCTCTGTCTCTCTGTCTATCTGTCTACGTATCTATCGGTCTATGTATCTACCTAAATATAACATATATATATATATCTTCCGTTCATGTATGTATGTATGTATGTATGTATGTATGTAGGTATGATACCAGTATGCATGTACGTATGTATGTATGTATGTGTATAGAAATATGTTGTATATACTTGGGCCGTAAAGGAGTTCCGATATGGTATTTAAGGCCAAAATATAACGATACAGGTACATGGACCCTTAAGGTAACAGTTGTAATCTGTTAACGGCCCTGGACTCAAGACTTTGTATGCACCATGAACTCTTCGGTTGTGTAGACCTTAAGGAATTGGGTTGAGTCTCGCCCTGAGGGTCAAAACCCATCCAGGATCTCATGCAGCATGCTACTGACACTGTGCGCAAAGCTCTCACTACACAGAGTTTACATAAAACCCGAACGGTACAACCTTTGTGACCTAACCCTTGCGCTGTAATTAAGGTTTAGGCTTCCGGGTGTCGCAGTTTAGGGCTTAGGGTCTCTAGAGGCATTAGAACCCGGGCCTTTTTGCAAGCACAAAGACAAGTATAACAGGAAGCACTCACATTGACTCACACCGACCCAGCAGCAGTAAGGCTTTCCGTGAATGGGCTGTAAGCTGGCACACTTTAGCCCGAATTAATACTTAGAGGATCGTGAGACGTAGTAAGTAAGGTTATAAGCACCCTACTTGTGAAAAAGTATAGTTACCATACTTATAACCCTACCCATAGGCTCCAAAGTAGTTCCTTTTGGGGATTACCTTATAGAATTCTAAATATGAAACCCAAAAAGGAACTACTTTGGGGCCTATGGGTACTGACTAAGTACTCTGATGCTTTAAGTAAGCCTTGATCGCCTCGCTTGTAGCCTTGTCCGGAGCTTGGTCTTTCAGGGAGATCGTTGATGCCTGCGGGCGAACCCAGAGACTCCGAAATCCTTCAATTGCGGAATATACCATAAAATGAAAGGGCCCAAGGTTTGTTAATCGATTTCCGACATTAGAATTTACAGCCGGGTCATTCGTCAGAACGCTCTTTGTAATGAGCTGTGGGGCTCCTGCAGGAGCCTCAGGGCTTGTAGGGTTCAGGGTTTTGGGTTTGGGGGTTGTGGGTTTAGGCTTTTGGGGTTTAGGGTTTGGGGTTTAGGGTTTTGGGTTTGGGGGTTTTGGGTTTAGGCTTTTGGGGTTTGGGGTTTAGGGTTTGGGGTTTAGGGTTTGGGGTTTTTGGTTTTGGGTTTATAGGGTTGAGGGTTTTGGGTATATAGAAATTGTATAGGGTTTGGGTCCCTGGTTTGAGCGAAACGTTTTGAGCCAAACGTTTTGTTTTTTGCTTTCAAAGTTTTGGCCACGTTTTGCTTTTTGCTTTGCTTTTTTGATTCTGGAGGGTGGGGGCTGGGCTGGGCTGGGCTGGGGCGGGCTGGGCGTAGGTTTTGGGCAGGTTCGTTTCTTGCTTTGCTGAGGCTGGGGGGCTGGAGTGGGGGATGGGCTGGGGCTGGCTGGGACGCTGGGGCTGGGGTTGGAGCTGGCGGCTGGAGGGGCTGTGGGCTGTAGGGCTTGGATATTGGCTTGGAATTGGGCTGGGATTTCTTACACATTTAATGCAAATTTGAAATTGATGAAAATGCAATTCTAAGCGAAATTCACACAATTTCTATTTATCCTGCTCTTGAGGGTTTAGGGTTCAGGGTTTTGGTTTGGGGTTTAGGGTTTTGGGTTTGGGGTTTTGGGTTTGGGGTTTAGGCTTTTGGGTTTGGGGTTTTGGGTTTGGGGTTTAGGGTTTGGGGTGTAGGGTTTGGGGCTCAGGGTTTAGGGTTTAGGGGGGTCCGGAACAAATAGTAACAACATCCCCTTCATATTCCTACAATTACAGAATAGTATCCGTAATGTGCACCAAGACTGTCTTCTAATTATTCAGGCCCTTTTTGTTTCGTTCTGATGTATATGGTAATCAGAACAAACCCTCAACTCTAAGCCCTAGGCCCTACACCTTGAATCGACGAATCCAAACCATAAAGCCTATATAAACCCTAAACCCTAAACCCTAAACCCCAAGCCTAAAAAGCCCCAAACTCATAGGCCCGGGACGTTTCCACTCAGTGGATGGATGGCGCCATTCTGGTAGCACCCATCCTGAGCAATCGGAGCCACTACGTGCCGTCCTTGGCTTTGTTTTGCCATGCAGGTTCCCCTGAAAGTTGCTTTAAGGCTTCCTTGAACGTGCCTCAACTGGTAGCCTGATTGAGGGTTTAAGGCAAGGCTTCTCAAGGGCGTAGTCTTTCGTGTGTTATAAACGACTGGCATTGGGGTTTGGGAGGGATTTAGCCTGCCGTGCCAGCCCTGCTCCGCAGATATGGGTTTACGGTTGAGTCCATGATACTTGCTTGCCGGGAGAAGAGACGACGCATGGCTGCGTCCTGAGGGGTTGGAGGGCGAATGATGGGCTTGGGTGTCGGGAGAGATGAGGGTGTCCTGCTACTTACTCCATGGGCCTGCTCATCATCTTGCATCTTCTGATAGATTATGCAACCCCTATTACCCTAAGGTCCAAGTACCTAATAATCATATACTCTCCTAAACATTGAGCTACATAACTACTATCCTAAACCTAAGTACCTGATTATTGGGTCCTTTGGACCCTTAGGGTTGTTTAAATCTCAAACGCGCTACATGATCTCGTGCGGCCTTGACCCTAAACCCCCAACCCTGAGCTCTGTCAAGGGAAATTCTACATTCAGGCACACCATAACAACCAGAAGAGCGTAAAGAGAGCAAGGAAGATGAGAACAACAACTGGACCAATGTCATGTTGACGTTCGTTTGGATTTAGTTGGCCGAGTTTATACAGGCGTACAAACGATCATAGAACCACAGAAGGTCTGTACTCAGATTATTTCGGATCTGAAACAGTCTCGGGGCCATGTAGTGGCAGTAGAGGTTCAGCATTTACAGGGGGAGACGACTTACTAAGTAGGCATATGATGACAGTAAATATAGGTTTAGTCAATTTAGTCACAACGACGTAGAACCCAATTAAGGAATATACAGCCCTATACACAGTTCGTTTCATTATCCTCCAGTATTCAGGCCCTATGGAACCACGCAAGCCTGCTTGTAAGGGGTCAAGGACACATCGAAGAGGTGCGAAGGATTTGAAACCAAGATTTACAAGCCCCTTCACCCTCAATCCCAAAGTCCAAAGCCTATGTATTGAGCCGTATCCCTGAATTTCCGCCGAGGATATCCACTTGCCCAAGGGTCTGTGGTATCGCCTTGACCACGTGATCCTTTTCATGGACCAGGCATTTTTGCTGGAATCGGCATAGGATGTAGAACTTTAACAATCCCACACCTTAAACCCTCACTCACCAAGCCCTGAAGCTCTGAGCCCTAAAGCCTAGAACCTTGAATCTCCCGAGACCTAAAGCCTTAAAACACTAGGACAAAAGCCCTACATGTCTGTCCTTGACCCTGGCAGGCCCTAGCAGGGATAGAACAGCCAAGTTACACGGCTAACATATGGTCGTGGTCGGAATCATTACCAACAGGATGCCACATATATGCATAATAGCAAGGAATGATCGTATGAATGAATGATGGAATGAATGAATGAATGAATGACTGAGTGAGTGAGTGAGTGAGTGAATGTATGTATGTATGTATGTATGTGTGTGTATGCATGTATGCATGCATGTATGTATGTAGGCATGCATGCATGTCCATGTGTGATTGTTCATATGTTCGTATATTATATGTATACACAAATTGAGTTATGTATTTATATGCAATTTCACAATATGCATGTGTACATATGTACATATATAATACATATGTATATCGATGCATGTATGTATGTATGCATGCATGCACGCATGTATGTAGGTATATATATGTATGTGTTTCTTTACATATATATATATATATATATATATGTATATGGCGAACCCCCCTGGATCCACTTGTGTTGGGCCTCGTGTACGTGCTGCTGGTCTTCCAGGGCCGCGTGTTAGGGCATAGGGTGTAGGGAAGCCTTCACAAGCTGAGTTGAAAACGCGAAACCGAAAAAAGCCCAACCGCAGGTACTCGCAGTGCCGTGTGTTAGGGCAAAACGTTTGCGGAAGCCTTTGCAAGGTTATCTGAGAGAAAACCTAACCGAGCAAAAACATGCTTGAAAATAACAACTGAAACAAACCTACTGAACAAACTTAGCAACTGAAAACCTATCCGAAATACATAGCCAAAAGAACTGGTTGAATAAATATACAAGCCGGAAACTCTGGAACTCTTCCAGTGGCTAATGTGTTTTTTCGGCTAGGTTTTGTCACTTAGACTGCTTCAGTTAGGTTTTTCACTCCGTTTGTGCAGTTAGTTGTTTTTTAACCCGGATGCAGCCCGAACCCTATACTAAACCGTTCCCTGTTGGAGGGCGCATCAGTTCTAGCCGGACGGCGTCTTGGAAACGATGACGAGCTGCTGACCGAGGTTAGGAACCCAATCGAACCCAATCTGAGGTTTTTCTGGGACGATTTTCAAGGTCTCGTGAGGGTCTTATAATGGTGTTATAAAGTTTTACAGAGGTTTATAAAGGGGTTCTTTAGGGGCTGAAAAGAGTGTGTCAATGCAGGCTCACTGTACTGCTGCGGGAACAAACTCCCAACAAAGAACAGTACACTGCAGCCGACGACGTGCTTCCAGCCAGTTGTCGCAAAACCTGAATGCGGCATGGCTAATGCCACGTCAAACTAATATAGGGGCCCAGATACATGTAATTACCTATACTATTTGGGGGGCTTTATCATAAGCAGAGCATAATGGGCCCCAGAACCCTATTCTAATTATGAAGGCCCCTACATTAGATCTCACTCTGTTTGCACAAGGCTTTCCAGTCGTGGACTGCCCCTGCTGTAAGTTACCTCAGAGCCGCATTCTGTTTTGTTCGGGCCACTTGAAGGTTCATGGGTTGTTATAAGCGGAGTTATAAGTCGCCTAATAGAGGTTAAAAGTACACTTATCCTACAGAGAACCCTACTTATACCTCCCATGAACCTCAAGGGCCTATGTCACACTGTTGATGGACAAAATCCTGCATGACCCTAAGGACCCTAAACTATGGGAATTATGGTATATTCCTTCTTATGGGTAATGCAGGATTTTGTCCATCAACCGTACCTCCCATGAACCTCAAGGGCCTATGTCACATGATCAGTCAACCTGCGGGGTCATGGCAAAGAGGGTTCCATCCGAGTCCATCTCCATACGGCTGATGGACAAAATCCTGCATTACCCATTATAAGGAATAGGGAATAGGGTTTAGGGTTTGGGGTTTAGGGTTTAGGGTCCTGCATTACCCATTATAAGGAATATACCATAATTCCCATAGTTTAGGGTCCTTAGGGTCATGCAGGATTTTGTCCATCAGCAGTAACCCTTAAGCCCCAACCCCCGGGCCCCCACTGCGCCCTGGGACCCTTGAACTCTTAGGATGAACCCATGGGCCCCTAGTATGGGCCCTTAAGCCTGGGATCCTTATATACCTAATATATACCCTATTTGTACCCTTTAAAGAGTCCCTGAGAAGGGCTAAGGGCCCATACTAAGGGCCCATACGTCTAACCTTAGATCAACCCTGCAACCTCGTGTCGTACACAACTCAGCAAAGGATGGAAATCCGATAACATTGGAACCAGGGAAGATTAGCATCGCCCACGCGCAAGTCAAGGATGACATGCGCAAATCGAGGAATGCGCCAAGTCTGTACAACACATTCCAAACCAAAGGGCTTGAACCCCAAACCCTGAACCCCTCAACTCTAAAACCCTGCACCCTAGAAGCCTAAAGCCCTGATCCCTGAAAGTTCAAGAAGACTTCAAAAACCCTGAATCCTTATGCCTACTATAGGGGCCTTATACTGGTTACCTATACTATTTTGGGGGTTCCTTTCACAATTATAGTATAGTATACCCCAAAACCCTGTTCTAATCATTAAGGCCCCTATGCCTAAAGCCTCCACCCCTCGCTTCAGGTGGTTAGCCTGGCTCCGCTCCAGGGCCGCACCCGTGGATCGGCGAAGTGGAACGAGGCGGAGCTATGGCTTTCGGGGCCTTAAGGACTTAGGCTTGGGCAAAGGGGTATAGGGTTTAGGGGTATAGGGTTCAGGGTTTAGGGTATGGTGTTGATATTCACGCTTTAGGTGTATAGAGTTTAGGGTTTAGGGTTCCGGGTATGGTGTTTAGGCTTTAGGGGTATAGGGTTTAGGGTTTTGGGGGGTTCCGGTTGAGGGCTGTTGGGGGTTAGAGGTTTAGGGGTTCAGAGTTTAGGGGTTAAGGATTTAGGGGTTTTAGGGTTTCTAGGGTTTAGGATAGAGGGTTTAGGGTTTAGAATCAGCGGTAATTCAGGCTTTGACTGAAGCTCAGTTTGCAAGCTATGGAAAGTTTGGGAGGTTTCAGGGTTCAGGGTTCCTTTTTAGGGTTTCGGTTTTAGTGCAGGTTTGAGGTTCGGGGGGGGGGGGGGGGGGGGGGGGGGGGGCGTCTTGGGGTCCCGGGGTGCGGGACAGGAGTTCCGGTTAGATTTTTTGAATTTTGAACACAAACACACCTTTCAGCTCATGATATATAAGGGGGGTTTACAAAATNAGGGGTCGGGTCAGTCGCTTCGGGTTCCAGGGTTCAGGTACAGGATTCTCGATTAGATTTCTGGAATTATGAACTCAAACCCCAATTTCAGGCTATGAACTATAAGGGTAGTTGTCAAAATTATGGTCCCCTTTTGGGTTCTTAGTATAATACGGCACCTAACATTGAGGGTACCCGAAAAGGGACCCTAACCACCCATATATAGACTCAAAGATAGGCCCAAAAGCTTAGTCTTATGGTCCCTATCAGAACTCTGGAGCCCTTTAAGACACATCCCGGCGCCCGGCCGTCTCGAGGGGTCGGGTCCCATGCACTCAACGGCTTAGGGTTTAGGGCTTCAAGGGTCTAGGGTTTAGGGTTTAGGGTTTGGTTGAGGCTCATACAATACCCCTTTTTTAGAATACCTCGCTTTATGGTTAGGATCTGTTAGCTTAAAAAGTAGGCGCCCTAAAGAAGGGGTAGGGTGCGGGCCTCTAGGTAGAGTTTAAGGCTTCAAGGGTTTATAGGGTTTAGGAGGTTAGGGTTTAGGTTTCAAGCAAGCCGATCCGGAGAAGTTTCCGGGTTAAGGGTTTACCCAGAGAGCCCAATAGCCCTTAATTAAGGAATAAAGCTTAAATCATAATATGAAGCCCTATATAATTTCAGCCATATTCCTTAATTAAGGGGTATTGGGCTATCTGGGTAGAGGCTTTAGGGTAGAGCTTGTCGGGTTTAGGGTTCAGGGGCTGTCGGGTAGAAGATTTCGAGTTGAGGGTTTAGGGTTTAGGGTTCAGGGTTTAGGGTTTAGGGTTTAGGGGCTGTTAGGGGAAGGCTTAGGGTTTTGTAGGGGCTTCAGCGTACAAGCTTTCGGTGGCAGGATGGAAGATTATAAGTTGGCTTATAAGGTATACGAATCTCTAGACGGGGTCTTACCGTGTCATATCTCAGTTTGCTAGGAACCCTCTTAGTTTGTGTGAGCAGATAGTCCGGAGCGGAGAGCCAAACTTCAAGCCAGCCCTCAACCCTAATCCCTAAACTTAAACCCCTAAAGCATTGCCCTAAACCCCTAACACCTTGAACTGTGAGACTGCCCCTACACCCACTTTCAAGTCCGAAAGCAGAAGACTCCAACGGCCCAGGGTGTAGGGTTTAGGGTTTAGACGGCCCTAGGGTTTAGGGTTTGGGGCCTGGGGGATTAAAGGTTTAGGGTTTAGTGAGGGTGCTCTTTGCAGAGGTGCCGACCTTCGTCCGCCCGGGTACGGTGCTAACCCTTTCACCGGTTGCCGGGATCCAAGGGTTCAGGCTTCGGAATGGTTTTGGGTTTAGGGTTCAGGGTTTTAGGATCTAGGGTTCAGGGTTGGCTTCGGGTTTAAGGTTTTGGAGCATTCAGGATTTAGGGTCTAGGGTTTAGGGTTGGCTTCGGGTTTAGGGGGGGTTAGGGAAATTCAGGGTTCACGCTTCAGGGTCTTGGAGGTTCATGGGTAGTTCTAAGTGGAGTTATAAGTCCCAAGAAGCAGGTCATAACTCTCACTATGTAGCTATCCTACTTAGATCCCTACTTGAAACCAGCCATGAATCTCCAAGAGGCCAAGAGGGATTCTGGGAGCTCTCTAGTAGGGCTTAGGGGTTTAGGGTTTAGTAGAAGGAAGGCTGTAGGCTTGGCTTAAACTGGGCTTTGGAGTACCATACTTTAATACTGTTTTTCTTAAAGTAACCATTATGAAATAAAAGTTTATATTTTTTCTCCCTGGTTACTTAAAAGCCCAGTAAAGCTGGACAAGGAAGACAAGCAACTGCTGCCAACACCTTCTAAGGCTTCTTAAGCTTGTGGTGGGAAAGTGCTGCCGACTGTTGCGGCCTGTCCACGCTGGCCTATGTCAAGTGGCTGCGGTTTATCGGAGTATGTGTCTATCGGTTGCACGTTTGATGAGGTACCCTGGTGCTATTTCACTCTCAAGCCCTTATATTATGATTCGACGCAGGATCTTGAGCTACAAAGCTTAGCGCACTTGTCTGATCAGGCAATTCATTGGTTTGCATCTGAGCGAGCAGCTGCACAGTACGAAGCTTGCAAGTATATAGAGCAGTCTCAACTCAGAACCTCTAGCAAGATTGCACCACCGCATTCCCGATACTGCGCCGTGTCGAAAGTTAGCGCACACTCCATGTTGATAAAGGACATAAATGTCGTATACTTTATAAAGGCTTTACCCAGAACTCTTTTCATCCCCTCAGTCCCTCTGACAGCACTTTCGGTGGACTGTTTCTTTCGTGGGCGGCACTCATTCCTGCGTACTCTGGTTAGCTTCAATAGCTCGGACGACCAAGGCATATTCCCGCGCATGTGAAGGATGTAGTCATGGCGCTTCTTGTATTATGAGTTCTGAATGTATAGTAACTAGGCAGCACCCCTGACAGTCTCGGAGGTAGGCATGCACCCAAGGACTCAAGCAAGTGTATACTTGCATGAGCAAGTTCGCAGCTGATGGCTACACAACTCTTCGCTCGATGCTTCAAGAAGCATGCTTAGAGGAGGTATTCATACAGACCAGGAATTCCTTTTACTTTGCTGGTTTCGCCGGCGGTCCCAGGTCCAACACAGCGGCGACATTGGGAAACACCCCCTGGAGGTGAACTCTTGGGCTCAGGTTGTGGGATTGAGGTTGGGTTGCGGTCCCTGAAATCATAAACCCGAGCCGATGTCGCATTTACGGACTCCGAGATATGTTGGAAGCGAGCATACATTAAGCAGGAGACTTCAGGTTCACTCCTCCACTTCCTTCAGGACAGGCCAGCTCGATCATCCTACAAGCCCTAAACCCCTAAACCCCTAAATACCTAAACCCTAAACCCTAAACCCTAAAGCCTAAAAGCCCTAAACCCTAAATACCCAGTAAACCAGGAAACCCTCAACATCGGCCGATTGCGAAGGCTGTTGCACCCCAAGGTTGAAGCCAAAAAGTTGGAATATGATTATCCTCGTGCACTTAAGGGATCTTTAAGGGATCTATAAGGGTTGAAGGCCTTCTTTAAGGGTTCCTGTTAGGGCTCCTTGAAAGTGATTTATATTGAATCCCAGCACTAAACATCCTAAATCCATGCTCCAATCCTGCTGTCCACCATACGTGCGCCCACAAAGCCAGGAACCTTCAACCTAAACCTAAGACACAAATTCGGAAGGTTGTCGTCTTTGGTGGAGAGGACGGTTCCTTCGAGCCGGCAAGCTCAGAATTGTGTAAGACCATTTTGGGAATCGTTAATCTCGCTGGTTTGTTCAGGGTCGTAGAGCGCTTTTCGTTCATATTATGTCTGTAGGCATATGTACATTCATGCCTGTATGTTTTGTCCTTATGTGTGTACATCATACATACATACACACATTGGTTTATACTTATCATCATTACACAGCTTTGTAGCGTTCAGTGCGGGCTTTGGGGATTTGGCTTCGACGTTCTCCTGCGCCTGTCTTTGGACCTGAGCAGAGCAACATCTAAGACCCCAAGATGTATTCTGTACGGCTGATGGACAAAATCCTGTACTACCCATGATAAGGAATATACCATAATTCCCATAGTTTAGGGTCCTTAGGGTCATGCAGGGTTTTGTCCATCAACAGTATGGGCGCTGCGACCAGGCAAGGACTTGCACTTGGACATAAGAACGAGCCGTAGGCTTATGGGGTCAAGTGCTCTTGCATGCGCTTTCGTGTGCGTGGCGGGAGGTTACACGGGTTGCCGCGACTTCCGTAACTCGCATGGGGGCCCGGGTCTTCAACCGGACGGAAAAAGAAACACAACCAAAACAAAAACAAACGTTTACGGCCCTTAATGGTCCCTGAAGCCGAAGCTGCACTCACCCCCCACCCTGCCCCCACCCGACAAAAACACAAGCCTTATGAGTCCGCTCGTCACAATTCGCCGTCAAGTTGTCTTACCAGACTCTCAGCGATTGATACCGAAAGCCGTGACACCGAACGCCTAAAGTCTAATATCGAGCACAATACTTAAACCAGAACTATACGGTGATGCTATTGCTCGCAATGTCCAGACCTCTATGTTACCGGTTGCGCACCTTGGCTAGCAGAAGCTGAACAAGCATAGTGGATGTATGTACACATTCAGGGCCGGCTGCTCATTGTTGACAGGTGCCCAACAAGGCTAAAAGAAGCTTGAATCCGTTAGCCTGCCGACAATGTTTGTTTGGAATAACTCTGGATATCACAGTTATGCCAATTCGACCCCAACAAGGACATCTACCCATTGTTGCAGGTGGTATATGTATGTTTCCGCGTTGGATGTGATACCTATAGTCTCCATTGCAGTTCCTTTTTCTGATTTAACCAATTCTATGTTAAGGATCCTTAAAGGTAACCGAAAAAGCAACTACCATTGGAGACGATAGGTAAGGAGTGTTGCCGCACCTCCGACAGGGTTCTCATTCTCGGATATCAGTTCCAGGTTCCAAGAGATCCAAACACCCGTACTTACGGACCACCTTAAACAAACTATAGCGTGCTTCTACTTAATTGCCATTTAGAGAATGTGCCTGGTCACGGAGCATACCTTACTATTATTTCGATTACCACTATTACTATTGCTATTATTACTATTATTACTATTACTACTATTACTACTATTACTATTATTAAACTATGGTTGTTCAAATGCTAGAGCGAGCTCCTGATCTCGATTTCAGGGATCTGTCTTCCCCTACGAGCCCGGCTTGTCTCTGTGTAGTGGATTAGTTTTCCTGATCTGAAGTCTACAAAACCAACCTTATAGTTGCGGCTACTTGCCTTTTGTAGGGTCAGTCAAGACGGCCTTGGGCCCTGAAATCATCGCTAGACTGAGGATGGTGGAAGACGACGGATGGTCTACAAGCTACACTAGAGGACCTTCTGCCAGCGGTTCGGGTTTATAGAGTTTTGGGTTCAGTAGCATTCAAGAGTTTAGTAGGGTTCAGGGATTAAGGGGTTTTACCTCCGTATGGAGCTTCGGGCTTATACTGGGTTTAGAGGGCCGGTGAATCTCTCCGATACGGCTAGCAGCTTCTTGGGCACATGTACGCGTTCTCACAGCCTCAGCGATCTCAAGATCGAAACCCGATTATAGGGCAATGACCACAACAGTATCCGCGCTTCTAAGTCCCGTATAGTTGTAGCAAAAGTATGCCCCGAAAAACTGATCCTGATTTTTCAGGCCGCTGTTTTAAACCCGCATGGTAGCCCTGAAAGTCAACATGATCGAACTCTTTGAGGAAATCTCGAAAAGCATCCTATTCCAATAGAATCTCGAGGAGTCTACCGCCGCACCCTTTTCACCTGGGACGACGGGCAAAAGTTGCTGTCTTGGGCATCTTGAATGCACGAAAGACAGGGGAGTTAGACTTGCCCCTACCCTAAATCCTACTTGATGGATCAGGGGACTTATATAGTAAGTAAGGTTATCAGTACCCTATTTGGGGTTACAAGTGCTTATACGTCAAGTTACGTCACTTATAACCCTATTTACCAACTCCCCTGGTCCCTTAAGTAGAATCTATATGGCTAAGAGGTTCAGAGTCTCGACATATCGGGGCATCGCCAGAAAATAAGACCACGGCCCAAATTTGAACAAGCCCTCATTGCTACTTGGTCGGAGAGTTGAGTTTGGGGGTCGCACCTGGAGGGTCATGGGGAGTTATAAGTGGGATAACAAAAGCTAGAACCCTATAATAGGGGCTTCTAACTCGTCTTTTAACTACCCATGTACCTGCAAGCAGGGGCTGGTCGTCAAGAGGATCCTCGTTGTGTGTTGAAGCATATTCCTTAAGTGAGGATTCAAACGAGCACCCTTCTCAGATGCATATAACATCCCCATAAACTTGTCCTGAACCCGAAAACCTAAACCCGAAATCCCTAAATACCAGCCCTAGAAGCCCAAACCTTAAACCCCTAAACCCTAAGCTTAAATCTTAATCCTCCCAGTATTGGGGAGACCCCTTAAAAGGCCTACTTCTGGCGTGCAGGGTTCCCCTGAATTCCGACTCCTAGACCCTAAACACTAAACCCTAAACCCTAAACACTAAACCCTAAACCCTAAACACTAAACCCTAAAACTCGAGGCCGAGGCCGCCCACCTCAGTGGGTGGGCGGCGCTTTAGCCCCTCGACCTCAATGCACGCGCACAGCCACGGGGACCGTGGCACCCCCTCAGAAGTCATTGCCCGCCCCNGGAGAGTTAAAAGAAAGAGCCATCCACAATCAGGCTCCAACGGCCAATCGTCAAAAGACGACGCACTCGAAATTACACTGTCGCAAAATACTTCCGCTTATGCGCCACTCTACGGCAAACCCGAAACCCTAAACACTAAACCCTAAACCCTAAACCCCAACACCCGGACTCCTAAACATTGCTGGGAGTCCCAGGAGATGGATGGGAAGACAAAGGCCCCAGGGGCGCGTGAAGCTCGGAGGGTTCAGAGTCTGCAGGGTTTTCTGTGGGGCTTGGGGTTTTTCAGGTTTAGTTTAGCATTTGGGGCCCTTAAAGCCTAAACCCTAAAGTTGCGGGTTTAGGGTTTAGGAGTCTAGGTTTTAGGGTCTAGTGTTTGCGATGTTTAGGGTTTAAGGGTCTAGGGTCGCACGACATTCTCTGTAATGTAGTGGGGCTGATACCGGTTAACTGTAGGGCCACAACCTATTCACTGGCGGGCAGGGTTGCAGCAGGAGCAGTTAAATATTGCAGCCAAGGCCGATAATAATATTGCAATATTCAAAGGGGTTCAGGGTTTAGGGTTGAGGGTTGAATAAGCGGATTCGGCTTGATCTAATGCACACATTCCACGCACGAGAAATGCAGAATCGCACCCCTCCTCCAACAAAAAAGGCTCAACCCTGAACCTGGACCCCGGTGCCTTGAACTTAAGCGGTTTACGGGTTGGGGGTCTATAGGTTTACAGTAGAAGCCCAAAAGTTGGAAACCCCATAGCCTCAATCCTTAATTAGTCATGTATAGGGAATCCCAGCACTATTTGGCCTTAATCCGGTTTCCAACTTTATGGGGTACCCTAAACCCCAAAACCCTAAACCCTAAACCCTAAACTGTTTACTGTAAGGGTTTTCTATAAACCGGTCAGATCCTAGACCCCCAAAAGCCCCTGAGCTTGTTCGGGGCCTTTGGCGCAGCGTTTCCGCTTCAAAGGGAGCTCCAAGAGAGAGTGCTCCGGGCTTGGAGCCATGACCTCCCAACGGAAGGCCCCAGAGACTCTGGGAGCTAGGGGTTTGTAGTGTCGGGATTGAGGGTATAGGTTTTAGGGCCGGTTTGGTGGTTTAGGGTAGACTTTAGGGTCCACAAGGAACGGGGGGTTCAGGTAGGCTAAGGGTTCGGCGGGTTTGGGTTCTAGGGTTTCAGTTTCACGTTGTTGACGATTTTGCGGGTTGACTTGAGGCGCTGTTGGCCCAAATCCCGAAGGACCGTACTATGTTGTCCGGACCACTGGACATACTTCGGGCCTTGGTAAGGCTTTAACTTGTCTCAGCTACGACGGTGAGCCCTGGCACTTACGCCCTTCTACTCGGGTCATCTGACTATGATCATTGAGAATCTCGTGTGTCACCTCAGGAAATTCATGGCAGATGTGCGGCGTACCACGTTCCGTCTTGTTTGCAACATCTGCTCATCATGCTGCACGTCGACATGGACCAGGGTCGAGCAGAGGCTTTGTCTGAATAGTGAGCAGCAGTACCTTCCGCTCGTCCTGTGATTAAAAAACTTGCAACAAATCCATGGGCCATCATGTATTTTTCAAGGGCCTATGTTAGCGCCACGAGTTGTGATGTGATTGAGAAGTAAAACTCCCGAAGCAATGCTTGGGGTTCAGATACTTGAACGGATCTATTGAGTGCTTTGTCTCACCCCACGGAGCAAGCAACCATTGTCTTGATCCCGAAACATTGAAACGTGAACCTGAAACTCTGGATAAACCCATGACAAACCTAGAAGAATGCTGGGCCTACTCCCCCCCCCCCCCCCCCCCGATCCCCATGTGCATCCCTAAACTCCTACAGCCCTAAACTCCTAAACTTCCTAAACCCTAGACCATAACAGGTGCTGTTGGCAGCAGGCGTTTTCCTCGCATCGCTGGCTGCAACCGCTTGCTTCCTCGCACCGACGGTGGCTAACCTGAGTGTAGGGTTGTTGAGTTGCTTTTTGTTTTTTTTGCGATAAGGCTTACAAGGGGTTGTTGTACGGTTTCTCTGGCTAAAGGGTTCAAGAATTGAGGCTGGAGGCTTTTGGGAGTAAAAGGTTGGAGGCTCTTTGGGTAAACCCCAAACCGTCATTCCGTAAGCTTTGTGCAGTCTTCCGCATCAGATTTGGGCATGCTGGTTTCTCAGGAGCTGAAACAATGCTTACGAATAACTTCTTGGTTAACCCTAAACTTGGGTGAATGCACGGGAATTTCGCTTTGGTTGCCTGGGTGTTCAAGGTTGTGGCGGGCTGAACAACACGACGACAGAGCTCAGCTTTGGGGCCACAAACAGCCTATCTCTTTAAGGAGATATATAAGGGAACCATAATAAGGAGCTCTCAAACGGAAGGTTTCATAGGGTCCAGGTACACCCTGCTTCTTTTAAACCGCGCACCCTAGAGTCGGAACCTTAAGACTTCTCTTCTAGCGGGGCTGCAGTGCAATGGCACGATCAACCATTCCATATTATCGACCGTACTTGGCGGTTCACGGGTAGTTATAGGTAGGGTGTCAAAGTAAAAATTAGGATAACTCTAGATACAGACTATATTTAGGGGACTTATCACTTATAACTCCACCTTTTTAATGAACCTCCAAGTGCCCGTGATTGTTGGGCGCACCATGTGTTCTTTTGCCGCAGTACTGCTGCAATGAGTCTCTCAACATGTTTGTGTTATTGGTTATCGAGTTTATAAGTTTAAGTTACCGTGCTCGCTTGGGCTCTGCTTTTTCACGATGTTACTTTGTGTCAAGACGCTTCACACGCTCCTAAGTGGAATTGCTCCGCCTTTCAGAACCTCGATCCCCTCTAACGGCAAACCCCTACCTCGACAATTCTAGTTTTTCAGGTTATACCCTATAACCGAGGGGTCATCGCCTAGCATTTCTCTAGGGCCTAAACCCTGAACCCTTAACAACCCTAAAGCATATGCCCTAAGCCCAGCCCGAACCCGTAAAGCCTAACCCCTAAACCCTAAGCCCTCACGACCCTAACCATAGGCCCAAGCCTTAGACCCTAACCCCTAAAGTCTAAAGCCTGAACTTTTTTGATCTTCTGGCCGCGAGACTAAGGTTGCCCCGACACAGCCTTCCGGCGCACACCTTTCGACGCTCCGATGGCAACATCTTCTATAAGGGCTCAGAGGTTTAGAGGGTCAGATTTTAGGGTTTGGGGTTAATGTAGGAGGCTGATTAAGAAACCCTGGGCATATAACCCCCAAATAGTAGGATTCATACAAGGAACCCAAATAAAGGCCCAAGGTTTCTTAATCAGGTTCCTACATTAGCTGCCGCAGAGCATGTTTCTAAATTTGCATCCAGGGCTTGCCTGTGGTCCTTGACTGCTTAGTGTGTGGAGCTTCCTACAGCAAAACTCCCTCCAAACCCCTAAACCCTAAACACCTGAAGCCCTTAACCCTACAAACCCCTAAACCCTAAACCCTAAACACCTGAAGCCCTTAGCCCTTAGCCCCTAAACACTAAATCTCCAAACCCTAAGCCCTTGAACCCCTACAACCTGAGTAGTGTTCAACAACCCAAATCCCTGAGGGCTCCGAGTCCCGGGCTTTGTAGAGCAGAGTTGAAGTGGAGGGCCTGTAACCCCCCGGGGCGGCGTACGGTTTAGGACTTTCAACGCTTTGGAATGTTTAGGATTTAGGGCTCAGGGTCTCCATCCCATTGCTTCGGCCTGCTAATCCGCACGACCTCAAAATGCTGTCCTGAAGGGTAGGATAGGTTTCTGAAGTGAGGTATCCTAGCTTCAGGAACATGATTCGGAATTTCTTATGAACCCTCTGTAAAATCCAAACCTTAAGCCTTACCGTCTCTACATCTTTATTGTTGCACAGTCGTGCAATATGGCACCTTGACCCACAGTGTGAGTGGTCTAGTTTTTGGCTACAGAGACATACATACACACATATAGATATGTATATATATATATACATGTATATACTGAGAGAGAGAGAGAGTTTGAATATAATCCCTCACCTACCCTCGACCGCGGAACTTGATCATTGGCTGCATGGATCCTGGAAACCCTCATAATCGCTTAAAAAAAATCCTGCATAAGCACCTTCATACGCTGCAGACTTCACCTTAGTCATCCCCTAACCCAAGGTAAGCATCCATCCCAAAATCTAAGCCCCAAACCTAAACTCCGAGCTCAAACACTAAGCCTAGAACCTATAAACCCTGTAACCTAGCGTGAACCATGAGCTCTAAGCTCCTGATTAGTGCCCTTTTGCCTTTTTTTTTCGGGCCCCCTTACCCTAAGGGTCCAAAGGATCCAATAATTAGGTACTCGGGTTTGGGGTAGTAGTTATGTAGGTTGCTATTTTTGAGATTATATGATAATTGGGTACTTGGACCCTTATAGGGTTGCTAACACCGAATGGTAAGAAAAAGGCTGGCCTTATTATAATGGGGCTACTCAGGAACCAGCCTAAACCCCTAAACTCTAAACCCCTAAACCCCTGAACCCCTAAACCCTATAAAGCCTACTCGGAGGTTCATGGCTAGCTATAAGTCCCCGAATATGGGTTATAACTATAGTTATCCTACTTATAACCCTACTTATAACTACCCATGAACCTCCAAGTAGAGCCTCAAGCCAAGGCGATCGACTCTGGCGCAAGGGTCTTGGTCTGGACAGGGCAGCCCCAGCGCTTCGCGCGGAACGCCCCTTGTCCGGTCGTCAGGGGCTTCGGGGTCTGTTTACGGTTTAGGGGCTTAGGGGTTTAGGGTTTAGGGGTTTACGGTTTAGGGGTTCAGGGTTCAGGGGTTCAGGGTTCAGGGTTCAGGGTTTAGGGTTTAGGGTTTAGGGGTTTAGGGTTTAGGGGTTTACGGTCTAGGGGTTTAGGGTTTAATGTAGGAGGCTGATTAAGAAACCCTGGGCCTTTAACCCCAAAATAGTAGGATTCATATAAGGAACCCTAATAAAGGCCCAAGGTTTCTTAATCAGGTTCCTACATTAGGGGTCGAGGGTTTTCGGGCTGTAGAGGTTTTGGGGTTAAGTCTTGGGGTTTTACATAGGATTGGGAGTTTCTTTGGTCTTAGGGGCCAAGTAGGCAACTTGAAACCCTCACAGCAAGATTTCCTACATTGCCACCCATTGAATTTTCAGGTACACCGTTTTGTGGGCAGGCATTGCACATAAAACATCGCAGAGTTTTGAGGCGCAGAATCCTTTACCCCGAAACACCAGAAGCTCCGTCACTGCCTATCTGCCGTACTACCCCTATCAGCCCAATCATAAACCCTATAAGCTCTAAACCTGTAAGCCCCCGGATGGAAAAAGGGTTTCAATCAAGAAACAGACCTAAACCCCTAAACCGTAAACCGTTTCTTGCGACAGTTGTAAAGCAACCCCAGACCTAGGGCTCTGTCAGAGCTCTTGGGCTTCGAGCTCTTGGCGGCGGTAATCTCTCAACCGCAATAATTAGCAGTATCATTCCTGAGCATTCCTGATTAAACCCTAAACCCTAAACCTTCCCTGAATCTTCAAACGCTCCTCGAATTATTGAGCAGCAGATCCTTGTCCAGGATCGGTGTGGGAGCCGCCCTCGTCGCACTGGCTGCTGGCGCCCTGATCATCCAGAACAAGGGCGGCGGGCAAGGGGCTCAGGATCCGGTGTGTAAGGCGACTTTGAGATTTTTCAAACAGCACACACAAGACAACATCTATCCGGGGCTGCTCGGTTTTTTCCGTACTACAGGATCCTGGGAAGTTTCCCTAAACCCTAAACCCTGAACCCTAAACCCTAAACCCTGAACCCTGAACCCTAAACCCTAAACCCTAATTCTGCAGAACCTTTGATGAAATGCCGTGGCCTTGCGTAGATATGGCGCTTCTCAGGCTTGACTTTACCCAAAGGCACTGAGGCTCCCTACAGCCCACACCAAAACCCTGAAGAACCTAGCTTTTTAAGGACTTATATAAGGAAATCAGAATAAGGAACCCTAATTAAAAAGGTAGGTTCTTCAGGGTTAAGGCACACTTTATCAGTATGATTATGGTTTTTGGCAGAGCCTGTGGATCAGGGTTTAGGGATTAGGGTTCAGGGATTATGGTTTAGGCTTAGGGTTTGCAGCCGACAGGCATGGTGAGATTGGATATCACCTCGCATTGAAGCTCGCCCGAGAGAAGGGCCTCTCCGTGACCATGATCCAAGACAGCGCCTGCAAACAGGACACATGGTTGAAGAACGTAGGGGCCTTAATAATTAGAATAGGTTTTTTGGGGGGTTCCTTATTGTAACCATAGTATACCCCGAACCCTGTTCTAGTTATTAAGGCACCTACATTACGAAATCGGATTTCAGTCCTTACCCACACGACCCCGACACCCAGTGTCCGTATTAGTCTACATGATCCAGTGCGTATCTTTTGTTTTTGTTGAAAAACGCACTTTTGCAAAAGCCCCATGGATATCCTAAACCCGAGAAAATCTTAGCCCTATAGCTAAACCCTAAACCGAATCAAGAGTGTCTGATTTAGGGCTTTAGGGTGTGTAGGGGAGAGGCTACGAAGCCGAGTAGGTAGGCTTGACCAGAATGTCAAAAGCAGGCTGGTGGTAGACGGTTTAGATGGGAGTCCTACACCAGATACACGCTTTAAGCCCTAAGCCGATAAACCAAAACCCCATATGCCATAAACCCTGAGCCGTAAGCCGATAAACGAGAAACCCTTCAGGACAAGCCACCCTTCAACTGCTACAACGACTTGGCCGCGGCAGGCAGGGCCGAAGATTCCCAGTGGAAGCTCCACTAAACCATATAAGCTCTAAATCATACACCGATGTCCATGGAACGGCCTTTGAGGAGGCGCAGCAAGGTAATATATCGTCTTAAATGGAGCTTTCCGACACTCCAGGAAGGATCCTACCGTTCTGGGCAAGGGGCACCCGTTGTTGGAGTTGAGGTTTGATATATAGTAGAAGCCAGAAAGTTGGAACATCATTATCCTAATGCCCTGAAGGTAAAGTATAAGGGATCCTAGCACTAATCCTCCTAAAGCCATGTTCCAACTTTCTGGCTTCTACTGTAGGGTTTCAGTGGGAGCTTGACATTTTCTGTTGGGTTGAGGGTGCAAGCGGAAGCCACCAGTTCACTAAAGACCACTTTGCCTGATGTGGACGTCCATGGTGTGTCGCTCTCGCTCTCTCTCTCTCTCTCTCGATTGCATACTTAAAGCCTCAAATACAGGTCATTCAGCGCTCAATTATATACTTCGTGGCCATATGTCATGTACACCACAAAACCCTGTAGCAAACCCTCTAAAAACTCGGATAGCACCCTTACACGAACGCTTGAACAGGCGAAACCCTGGCCCCTTCGGGGGTTGTATGCTGACTTTACAAACCCTTAGCCCCCACATCCTCCAAACCGAATCGTAAACCCTAACCCCTAAACCGGCAGGTGCCCTAGACCCAAACCTTAAGGGAGGAGGACGCTGTGGGAACCTATCGTTTTAAAGGTTTGTATTTGCAAAGAATAGAATACCCTGTAGAATACCTTGCAGGTAAAAGATTTTTACAGCCAAAATCAGAAGGATGCATGATACCCCCTGTATACCTTATATAGCCCTGTAGACTACCCTGTAGATCTGCGAAATCTCAGAATTCTCCAATTGAGCTATAGCTTATTGAGCAAGGGATTTCTATGAAGGAAATCGAGAGCCTGGAAGAATAGCCGTTAGAATACCTGAGAGGATACACCCCTATATACCTGAAATAGTTTCAACATATCCTATAGAATATCGCTTATGTACCTTACATACACCTTATTGAATACCCTGTAGCTTATAGAACACCTTGTAGGATTAAGCCTCTAGAATACCACCTATAAAGAATTATCTATACCTTCCAGAATGCACTATACAATACCCTCTTTTGAACCTTAAATGCCCTAATGCAGGGGCCTTAGTAATTCGAATAGGGTTTTGGTGGTTCCCAAACTTTATTCTAATTATCCAGGCCCTTATATCATGGAACTCCATTATGGATCCCTTTCCGAACCCTTTGTTGGAACCGATTTTTGAGGAGCGGTATGCTCCATATTATTAGGGCTCCTATATTATCTCAGGCCCTTTGCCTTGGCAGGTGTGAATATCAAGGTGGCAGACCTTTCGGGTGGCGGTCTTGCCGCTGCCATGCCACTGGGTTTAGAGTTCCGTCAAGGGGTTCCTTTTGGGGTGTGTAGGGTTTAGGACATGCGGCCGGGAAATTCGGGTTTAGTTAGTCCGAGACCCACCCCCCAACTACACCAACAGCATAGGTACCTTTTATCAAGACTGCAGGGGCTCTATTGAACACTGCTGGGCGGTCTTGGAAGACTTGCAAGCTGCAGGATTGAAGATGTTCGGGAACACCGCCAGAGCTACCCATAGGATTTGGGGTCCGACAGTCATCTCCGCGGCTTCCGTTTGTTACATTACATGTTTCCGTAGCTTCACCCAAACCATCGAACCATTGCGCGCGCGAAGTCTCAACCCAGGTCCTCCCAGCCCATGAACTTGCATCTGCATTGTACTTGGCCGCCTTCAACCTCATGGCCTCAGGGTGGTAAGATCCTTCCGCACAAAACCCAAAGCGCATATACGGCTGATGGACAAAATCCTGCACTACCCATAATAAGGAATATACCATAATTCCCATAGTTTAGGGTCCTTAAGGTAATGCAGGATTTTGTCCATCAACAGTATGGCAGGGCATCCTCAAGGTGATAATGTGTTTCTCACACCCGAAGCCGATGTCTCGTTGGCAAAGGCAGGGCGTTCCACCATGCGAGTATGTCTTCGATAACCAGAACATCTGTCCCAAGGATGACCACTGAAGGTTTTGGAAGTTTAGAGTTTAGGGTGTCCGAGTCCTGTACTCAAGGCTGGAGATCATCTGAAGTGGACTCGAGGCTACATGGTTGAGATGCTACATTCGCATGTGCTGCAGCTTTAGGTCCGCTGTAAGAGGTTCGTGGCTACGGCCCAACTTATCCTACCCTCCGTCCCAAACACCCAGTAGCCCGAACTCACATCCGTTTAATCAGGAACACCTAAGCCGTAGTCTTAGTAGCTGAGTAGGTTACCTTTAACCTTGTGGGGTTTGTATAATCCTACCACGATTGAAAGGCAAACCATTTATTTTGTGCTGGGGTACTCAGCCCCTAAGTAATCATGCACCTGCGACAGCAACCCCTCCGAAGCCCCAGATATTCAATCCTACTCTCCTACATTCCCGAATCTCAACCCCCCCCCCCACAATCCAAGCCCTAGACCCTTAACCGAACTTTGTATCCTGAACCATACACCCCGACACCACGGTTTTGTTTAGGGTCGACATCGACGGCTTGACAGTCGGCATTTCCTTCAGGATGTTTGGTTTAGGCTTAGTGTTTAATCGGGTTTTAGTTTTTAGGGTTCCGGGTTCTCCAGACTGTGGGGTCGAGGTTCTCCCCTGATTTTGAAGCTACGGTCAAGCCGATGCAGTCAAGCTACAAAGTCCCGGTCCCAAATGCCTGCCTGGGCGAGTGTCAACCCCACATCATAATCCCCTGCAGCACCCCAAACCCAAAACCCTCAACCACATCTCAACAATTTCAATGCGAGAGTCCTCGTGCTTCGCAAGCAAGTCCAGCAAGGATCGGTATACCTATCGGGGCCTAATTTGGTCCCAATACTGTTGTGGGGGCTCATTTTTTTTTGCCCCTTTACTACATTTCCGAGCATCGAGGCCTACATAAGCCTCATGTCCACGCCCCAGACGCTGAACCCTAAACCTGCCTGCCCGAACAAAGTAAGCCATCCCAACTTTATCTAGGTGCCCCAGTAGTGCCCTTTTACACTTTTTCTTTTTGGGTTGCCTTCTTAAAACCGAACAATAGGAAAAAGGGTACCCTTATTATTAAGGGGCTACTGGGGAACCTAGTTATACAAAAAACCCTAAACCCTGAACCCTGCGCCTTAAACCGAAACCTAAACCCTGAAAACATGACCGAAACCCTAATTCCAAGCGACTCTGAACCCTAAACCCTAACCCCTTAGCCCTAAACCCTAAACGGAAACCCTAGTTCTAAGCCAAGTCGGTGAGGATGTTCAGGCTGCGATCCAGCCTTGGAGTCCTAAGGTGTCCCTTGGCTCCATTTGGGAGTTTAGGAGTTTCAGTTTAGGGTTTAGGGTTTTAGGGTTTAGGGTTTAGGGTTTTAGGGTTTAGGGTTTAGGGTTCCTTTAGTTTGGCTCAGTGACAGCAGCAGTAAGCCGCAATGTAGATAGCACCATCAGATGAGAGAAATGCATTGACAAGAACGTCGAGAGCTTGAAGGGGAAAGGAGCGGCAGCAGCACGAAGACGGAAAGGAAATGCTTGTGCGTTACGTTGCCGAAATCGTCGCAACTGTGGCTATTCTCCCTTGACTTAGATACATAAACCCTAGCCCTAAATGCTTCACCCAGGTACGCCTACGTCAGCTCTGGGGGTATGTACAAGCCTGTGCCAACAGGACCGCTGATCGAAGGCACGGTCATAGGGGTCCTAAGCGCTAAATCCCGAAACGGAAACCCTAAACCCGTTAGGGTATAAGGTTTCGGCTTCAGGCTGTAGGGTATGAAGGTTCAGGGTTTAGAGTGTAGAGTTTAGGATTCATGACCTACAGTAGTAAGGCTTGGGCCAGAGACGACCGCATGCAGAGCTGGAAGATTATGAGCTTGGGGCCTAGGAGGGGTCTAAATTTTGTTTTGGTGGCCAGCACCTTCTATTTGGGATCCCTAAACCCTAAGCCCTAAACCCTAAGCCGTAAGCCCTAAACCCTAAGCCCTAAGCCCTAAACCCTAAAACCCTAAACCCTAAGCCAATTTAGCTCGCCTCTATTAGGCTTCCGTAGGCCGTAGTCGTGTGCAGACGGAAGAGAGCCATCAAAAACACCAAACCCTCAACCCAAAGGTGCCCAAACCTATAAACCCTAGAACCTTAAACCCTAAACCCTCAACCCAAAGATGCCCTAAAACCTATAAACCCTAGAACCTTAAACCCTAAACCCTCAACCCAAAGATGCCCTAAAACCTATAAACCCTAGAACCCTAAACCCTAAACCTTCTTGGACTGTTGATTGTCGCCTTTGTGCCTGCAGGAGCGAGAGATGACATACTGTTACTTTACCTATGGTCTCCATTGTATTTCCTTTTCCCCAAGGGTCCAAAGGACCCAATAATTAGGTACTCGGTTTTAGGATAGTAGGTATGTAGGTTAGGATTTGGGAGAGTATATGATTATTGGGTACTTGGACCCTTGGGGTTTCTTGGTTTAACCAGTTTGCTATTCAGGAACCTGAAGGGACCCCAAAAAGGAACTACAATGGAGAGACTATAGGTAAGGCAAGTGGGGTTCAATTTGTGCTACAGCCATCTAGTCGTTGTACTAGGCTGTCTTACAACTTATACCTCTTACACGCAACGTGCTCTCTGCCCTCTTTACCGCCCTGATCACCCACCCCTGTACTCCCCCTTCACTGCCATAGAACCATACAACCTTCTGCAGCTTGCCCGCAGACTAGCCTAGCGAACCTACGGCACAGAGATGTTATACGACAGCAAATTTAGAGCCACATACGATTATGATGCATGACGCTGAGCCTGTGATCTTGAATTAAAGTGGTCAAAACGAGCCCATTGTTCAGGTGGCGCTGTCAAGCTGGACAACAAGCAGCTGTCTATCGAGAGCTTTGGATGCAGCATGTCCTCATGTTTCAATCTAAACGGTCGCAACACAGCTCCAACTTGGCATCCGATCCGTGCATTTTGCTATGGCTATGCTGTGCGCGCTCATTCTCTCGCATGCAGAGCGTGATCTATATGAACTGCAGGTGACCCATGAATCATAATCCCTGTATGGCTCATGGTCGAGAGTCTGATGTGTTGAGGTTCTGCGCCCTATCGTAATCTAGTCCTGGCAGTTTAGGAGAACAGGGACTGCAGTTAGAAAGAGCCTTCACCCTAAACCGTAAATCCCTAAACTAGGCCCTAAAAACCCTAAACTCTGAATCCTAAACGCTAAGCAAAAGCAAAGGGAAGGGCTTCAGCTCATTCCTTGTACAGATCCCACACCCTCACATCCTCAGGGCACCTATCAGCCCGATGCCACACCATCGGGTTTGGGCCCTTACCCTAAGGGTCCAAAGGATCCAATAATTAGGTACTCGGGTTTGGGGTAGTAGTTATGTAGGTTGCTATTTTTGAGATTGTATGATAATTGGGTACTTGGACCCTTAGGGTTAGCCCGAAATCGCAAGAAAACCAAATCCTCAGAACCTGCAACCCCAAGCCAAAATCTGATTCTAGACCCTTGAGTAACAAACATCCCTTCTATTTGGGTCTTCATGTTCACAATGCTTGTTCTATTCATACTAGATATTGTTAGTGCGCTTCTGATTCGGAGGTCTGCGTAACTTAAGGGACTCTGAAGCTACGTTTCTGAGATCTACCCGAATCGAAACACTGGGAGGCCCCTTTCAGCGGGGGGTTTAGGGTTTAGGGGTAAAGGGTTGCTTTAGGGGTTTGGTAAAGGGCTGCTTTACCCCAAGGGTCCAAAGGACCCAATAATTAGGTACTCGGTTTTAGGATAGTAGTTATGTAGGTTAGGATTTTTGGAGAGTATATGATTATTGGGTACTTGGACCCTTGGGGTTAGGGGTTTAGGGTGTAGAGTTGAGGCACCCTACAAGTAAGACTCTACTATTTTAGGGGGGGCCTACATTAGGGCGCGCCTGATGTCTGAAACTCCCAAGACATGAGTGGCTGAAACCCTTGCACGTGGCGGCACAGACCGAAACCCTAAACCCTACACCTCTAAACTAGAACTCAACCAAAGTCTCTCAAGCTTGGTCCTAGTCTCTGCCAGGACCCGCACCTCAGAAGGCTAGGTTTGTAGGGCCATGACGATTTCCGTATAAGGCCTCAAAAAGGTAGGTTGATTGAATAACTAAGTTAAGGTAAACTCGATGAATGCCGAAACCCTGATCACAGAACCCCGAAGCTCAAAGCCCATAGGCCGAAAATGAAGCCCTTGAGCGTGCAAAGCTGTCCAGAAAGGGATCGAACTCTGCAGGGTCTGCAAAGGAGCTGTCTGGTGCTTAGTAAGGAATGGGGGAAGGAGTCCCTATAGTAGTCCCTATATAATCCCCAATCTTTGTCCCCATAAGCCATTCCCCCATTCCCTACTAAGCACCAGACAGAGGAGGTCGTAGGGTCGTAGGGTTAATGGCTTATGGGGTTTAGGGTTCAGGGCTCATTGTTCTAAGTTCTATTGTTTGTAGTTTCGGCACCCGGCCTCAAGAAGCCACACGGCCCAGAAACAATGCGCGTGGACTCGGCCTGAACTGGTGCGCCTTCCGACCACAGCTCCTTGGGCTTTGTCAATACTGTTGTGTGAAGCAGAACACCTGTGTATACATGCCGGAGACCTGCAGGTATGTATACGTCTGCGAGATGTGTGTGACAATAACCCATGAACTGTTTAGAGGTCGGACCAACACAGGCCGCAGATAGCCGGGCACGCCATTCATCCTACTCCTTCCCACCCTGCATGTCTTTATGCCTCGACCACAACAGCAACCTTTGCATGCAAGCAGCGTACATGCCGCCCCACCTGGACACACCCGGCCGCGACATGCAGCGCAGCTGGGGAAGCTTTTTCTGGCCCTGACTATCCCTGTAGCTTTAATTCCATGATCGCATGTATCATGCTTCTCAACGGGCCCCAAGTCCAGACGCCTTATAACTCCTGCATCCGACACGAGAGAAATTGCACTCTTTTCCATCATCACTCCCTAAACCCTAAACCCTAAACTGAACCCCTAAACCCCTAAACCCTAACCTGCCCAGGTACATCTACGGCCCAAAGACCAACAAGCGAGACTACATCGACTGGTTCCTGGCTCCTTGCCGACTGTTTTCCCAGAGCCCTGAGGCCTGGAATATCGATCCTACGGTTTAGGGCTTAGGGATTAGGGTTTAGGGTTTAGGGATTAGGGATTAGGGTTTAGGGTGTGGCCCCCCCCCCCCCCCGAACCGTGAAACAACTAACAAAAAAGCTTCGCAGTTGATGTGAAGTTTTTGAGGGCGGCAGCACTCCTCGCACGCACCTGCCTTTTGTTTCTCCTGTCTGTCCCGATTTCCAAGTCGCTGAAACCCTGGACACCCAACGGCGACATCCACTGCAGATCTGCAGCGCTACCAAGCACCCCCCCCGCCCCCGCCCTGAGCAACAAACTAAATACAGCCGCGAAGCCCTATAGGCCCGAAAACGAGCTCAGGACCGCATCACCCGCGACCTGCCCTTTCCACTGCCAGCGGACGGCTCACTGTTCACCACCCTCACCAACAGCGAGGATGTCGCAGGTACGGCCGTTTCCAGTTTTGGATGTGAGGCTTGGGACATACCGTGGATTTGCTGTCTCGTGTTGTGCTGGGCCGGTCGATCGTCTTTCGTTGCTAAGTTTGCTACCTTCGCCTGTCATGAGAATGGACGGTAGAGGCTGGTATGCAACTTAATCAAGGTTGACAGAAACAAGGTATATTGGTCCCTGCAAACACCGACCATGGGTACGAGTGCCCACCCTAAATCCCTAAACCCTAAATCCCTAAACCCTATACCCTAAACCCTAAAGTTCTGTCAAATCGGCTTAGGGTCGAGCTGGCTCGGGCAATTCCGGCAGATGCAAATTGTCGGAAGCATTGGCTTGGGGTGCAGGGTTTAGGGTTTATAATGTTACAATGTCAGAATTCACACAAGTTCCGATTGCATTTACTGTTAAGTAAGTTGCAGCATGCGTAGGGCGCAGATTTGCCAGGTTTTGCTCTTGGTGACGCGGCCACCCCTGTGTTGTCTCGCGAAGTTTATAGATTCCGGTGCCTAGCACCCCAAATCATTCAGGCCCCAAGATTACGGCTTCAAGGGGACTAGCCCGAAGCCTACGCGGCTCCACTCGAAGCCTTCTTCCTCTAATGCAGGGGCCTTAATAAGTAGAGTAGGGTTGTGGGGGTTCCTTATTCTAGTTTTAGTATAATAGGCCCCAAACCCTATTCTAATTGTTAAGGAAATTTTTATTATCTCTACACCCCCTGGAGGCATGATGGCGAGCGTCGTCGGAAGCTTTGCTGATCTAAACTGGTGTTGATGTTGGAGGCTCTGGCTTCGGTGTCTGAGTCTTGTAGAGTTTCCCAACGTTGTTGCCAGGGTTCTTGATTGTTGGTATACTGGACCATAATATAGACCCTAAACCCTAAACCCTAAACCCAAAATAGCCCAAAGCCATATGCTGATGAATGCGATTACGACTCCTGCATCCCAATTTGGGATTTCGCGGATTTAGCAGCGGAAAGGGAGACCTGAGTCCCTTCAAAGCCCAAAAAAGGGTTTAGGGTTTAGGGATTAGGGTTTAGGGCTTAGGGATTAGGGTTTAGGGATTAGGGTTTAGGGTTTAGGGTTCAGGGTTTAGGTCAGAATTCACGGCTTAAGGGTGAGGGTTTCAGGTGTTCTTGTAGAGCGGGGGTCGCTGGTACCTTTCATGATCCTGATCTCTCGTCGTTTTGCAGTATATCTTGCTTTTCATGTCCAATATGTGGGGATCTTCTTAACACCCGATCGTTATCGAACACAGGACATCTACGAAAGCACAGTATCCAAACCTTCCTGATTGCTTCCTGCCCGTAATGTAGCGGCCTAAATAATGCCCAGTATAATGGGCCCCAAAACCCTATTCTAATCATTAAGGCCCCTATATTACAGGCCGGCATGATGGGGGTGCCTAAGAAGCTTCTGCAGGCCCAGGTTTCGAACAACACAATCCGAATACACATGTAAGCTGCGCACAGTTCAGCTATACTTGTAACCACAGTACGAGTTCAAGTGCTTGCGGAGTTCCGATGTTATATTATGACTTAGATGGCAAGGAAAAGCGAAAGTAGGTTCCACAAAAAGGAAAGCCCTCAGCCACATGAATCATTAACCCCAACCCTGAGCCCGAAAGGAAAAGAGGCCGAAGCCTCTGGAGAAGTCTTTAACTGCGCCTCCGATGAGCTCGTGTCCCACAAAAAGATGGTCGAGGTGGGAAATCCATGGAGCTCCTACATAATTAACTAGTAGGTTTTAGGGTTCGGGGTTTCATTAGCTGTTAATCAGTATCAACTTGTATTCATTGTAGAATTGCTTGGTATGGAGTAGTAGTTGTCATAGTAGTAGTAGTAGTAGTAGTAGTAGCAGGAGTAGCAGGAGTAGTAGTAGTAGTAGTAGTAGTAGTAGTAGTAACAGGAGTAGTAGTAGTAGTAGTAGTAGTAGGAGTAGCAGGAGTAGTAGCAGTAGTAGTAGCAGTAGTAGTAGTAGTAGTCAGTGTTGGTTAGGCTTGATTGCACTAACCAATACCAGCTCCCAATTTCTAATACAATCCCCCTCGGATTATTGGGGCTGCTATATCAGAGCTGTTTTCGAGTGTGTGGACTCGGGCTTGCAGCGTTGGAGGTTTGCAGCTTTTGTTCAAGTCGTTCCCTACTGCCACGGTCTACGGTTTGGGGGCTAAACCCTAAACCTTGGGGCTTGGGTCTGAGTTCGGAGTGCTCTCAACGAGAAACCCCTTGTATAGAGGTTCTGAAAACTTTACAAGCTGTGCTCTAAGAGTCCCTTTGGCACTTCATTATACGCCAAAACCCAGATTCTACTGACTAAGGCATTAATGCCATTAAGCCCATTATAGGACCCGCCAAAGGTACACTGTTCTAACTTCTAAGGCCCCTACATATCATTATACCCTGCTAGCAGACCTTGCAACTAGTAACCTATACCTGTAAAGGAAGCCCCCAGTTGTTGTACCCATACATGAATCCCTCGCAGAGACCCTCGCAGGAACCCTGAAGGTAGTCCTATTCTTAGTCCTATTCTTAATGTTGAGGCCCCTACATTGAGCCGTAGCGTCGGGCCCTTCTGATCCGTGGGTGTCACTGGCGGAGGTAGTGGCCACTGCCTTGGGAAAAGACCCCAGGGATGTGCTGGCGAGGGTGGAGACCGGACCGAAGCATGTTTGTGGTTGGGGGATAGTACTCATGGTTCGGGGGCTAGGATTGTTGGATTTGTTTTTATAGGGACCTATAGGTTGTAAGGGTTTATTGTTATTCTGGACACTCAAACCCGCAACCCCAAAACAGGATAACCGGAGACTTTGTGCAAGTTGTCCCGTCTGGGGTTTGGGCGCTGGGGACAAAGGCGAGCTAGGGCCGTAGGCTGATGTTGGTGCAAGATGACGGCTAAGACCACAGAGTCCACCGACCCCTAGCCATCCCAGCGTCTTTTTGCAACAGGGTTCCCTAAACCCTAGACCCTAAACCCCTAAACCCTAAACATCCTAAACCCCGACCCTAAACGCAAAACCCTTGCTGTCAGAGCCTCACCCGCAACCTTAAGCCCGAGGTTCTGCATTGGGACTACACAAGGGTTTCGGATGATAACCCGAGGCTCTCTGGGTGGGGCAGAGGGTTGTAAAAGTAGCCTTCTTCTTAGATAGTAACGGGGGAGCTTTAAACCTTTTGCCCTTATATATTAGCTCTATCTTAGAAAGCTTGAACTTTTTGGGGTCCGGTTGTTGAAGAAGAGAGTCTTCTTCAGGGTCATTGATAAACCTGACGCATAGTATCCCACTACACTACTGGCCTTTGGGGCTTAATATAGGGGCCTTAATAATTACCTATACTATTTGGGGGGTTCCTTATTATAATTAGAGAATAATGGGCCCCAAAACCCTAATTATTCTAATTATTCAGGCCCCTAGAAGTAATTATGGCTTTAGGATTGGGGTGTAGGGTTTTCGGGTTTCGGCATTAAGGTTCACGTCTCCGGTTTTGTTGGTTTCGTTGGGATTTCAAGCTTCAGGTTTGTGATTTCCTGGGGACTGCAAGGATCTATACCAAGATGGTTAGAGGTTCCTGAATAGGAGCATACGGTATAAAACTAGCTACTAAACGACCTAATACCCAATTCTATCCTATATCGTAAGCCCTGAGCTAGCAGGTTGATCTGAACGTCCCTGATTTACTCCCGCAGATTCCGTACAGGGACCAATGTTGGGTTTTCGGGCTTAGGCGTTACGCGTAATTTGAGGTCCAGGCACATCCTACTGATTGCTCAGCCCCTGGAACCCTGCACAGTCAATCCGATCCCAGGTTTTCTACGATCCGGCGAAGTTGAAGGGTGTCGAGCTCCCGAAAGAGGGGAAGCCATCTGGGTGCATGAAGAGAGGCTTTGGGGTGGTACTGTTGATGGACAAAATCCTGCATGACCTTAAGGACCCTAAACTATGGGAATTATGGTATATTCCTTATAATGGGTAGTGCAGGATTTTGTCCATCAGCCGTAGTACTACAGTTTGGGACCCATTATAATAATGGGTAGTGCAGGATTTTGTCCATCAACCGTAGTACTACAGTTTGGGACCCATTATAATAATGGGTAGTGCAGGATTTTGTCCATCAACCGTAGTACTACAGTTTGGGACCCATTATAATAATGGGTAGTGCAGGATTTTGTCCATCAGCCGTAGTACTACAGTTTGGGACCCATTATAATAATGGGTAGTGCAGGATTTTGTCCATCAACCGTAGTACTACAGTTTGGGACCCATTATAATAATGGGTAGTGCAGGATTTTGTCCATCAACCGTAGTACTACAGTTTGGGACCCATTATAATAATGGGTAGTGCAGGATTTTGTCCATCAACAGTAGCGAGGCTTTAGGGTTTTAAGGCATCCTTAGCCTTGAGCCCTTAGCCGAAGCCCCCCAGCCTCCAGCGCGAAGTCCCGCCTTCATGAGGTTTGATGCTGAAGCGGTTTAGGGTTTAGGGTTTAGGGAAAATTGCACTCTGAGTCGACCCACTCAGCTCCTCTCTACACCCTTAACCCTAAACCCTAAACCCATAAGGCCTTAAACAATTTCGGAGCAAGAGTCCTATCGGATGAGTCGCAAAGGGGCAGAGGAATAGGGAGCCCTGCCGCGTAAGAATTAATATCCAGTGCCCCAAACCCCAAGCCCAATGGCTTGGTTTTCAGATTGGCTTAGGGTTTAGTTTTTAAGCTTTAGGGTTTTTGATCATTGGCCCGAAGGCAATGATGCTGGGCGTTAGTTGGATGAGCCAGACTCCAAAATAATTTGCATATTGTGGGGAATACGGTCCACCAACATAGAGAAACTTCGTACTTCTTTTGATGCGCACTGTGGTACAAGCCTGTCGCACATGTCAGTGTCCTTTTTTCGCCATGAGGTTTGTTTCGACGCCCACACCCTACACCCACCCTAAACCCTCAATAGCTTAAACCGTATAAAAACCCTAAGCCCCCCAAAGTAGCTCTCGCTGCGGTTTAGTTTTTTTGGGAAACAGGCAATCGTCACAGGCCACTTGTAACCCCAAGCTCTCCAGAACTTCGGGGTTTAGGGTTTTGGATTCGAGCAAATGTGTGGCTGCTGCAATTCTTCTGTGATTCGTTGTGGCATTGAGTTCGTCCCAGACCTTCCAAAATCCCTTAATTAAGTTTAATCGGATCCCTAATATGATTTAAGGTATATTCCTTAATTAAGGGATTTTGGAAGGTCTGGGATGTTGCATATTTCCACCTCCCCCCGCAGCGCAAGCTTGTGGCAACCTTTCGGCCGCAAGTTGCCAGATGCTGCCGTGCTACCTGGGGACCCTACACCCTACCCTAAAGAAAGCCCCGAACTGAAACTGAAACCCGACCAAAAACGCAAAAGCGACTTCAATCTCTAAGCTTCGATGCACTTCTGAAGCCCTAAACCCTAAACCCTAAACCCTATAACCCTAAACCCTAAACCCCGACCCGCTTGAAGCCTCAGGAGGCGCAGAGTCTCTCAGCACTGAGGTTCCCCTTCCGTGAGACGAACTTCGGCGTGGATGTCCAGAAAGCCAAGAAGGCTCAGAGTAGGGGGGTTAGGGGGGGGCTTAGGGCATCGGTTTTGGTTGTGAGGGGCTCAAGGGCTTCAGCAGAAGTGTAAAGCTTTGGGCAGGGTTCTGGACCTCACGGGTGCGGTTTGCCTTCCAGCCAGTCACCCTAAACCCTAAACCCTGAACCCCATCCTTTAAGGCCTTGAGTCTCTGACATGCAGAAAACTCAGATCCAGCCAACCCGAATTAGGCTCGAGGCCCTAAACCCTGTAGATAATGCTGCTGCTGCTACTACTGCTGCTGCTACTACTACTACTACTAAGTATAGTAATAATAAAATATTCTTAATCATCATATAACTTCATATAACACATATATCTATATACGTATATACATATATATATATATATATGTATATGTATGTAAAAGTTGTGTGTGTGTGTATATATATATATATAGAGAGAGAGAGAGAGTGAGCGAGAGAGACATGCACAATCCGCAGTCTCTGTCCGCTTCAGAGATCCCATCCACTAGACCAATGCTCACAGGTCCTGGGATGGTCTCCAGCGCACACTTTCGAAGGAGATATCGCAGCATACTACGCCGAGTACTGCCGGCTCGGCAAGGTGCTTCTAGGGCAGGGCTTCGGGCTCGGGGCATAGCTGTTGCTGGTGAACATTTTCGAGACTGCTGCCGTGGCTGATTGTTTTTCATGAGGATGCCACTCGTAGACACACTTCATATGCTTATATATATATATAGATATTGGGCACAGACACACAGAGAGTGACATGCATGCATATCTTTTGGGGCAAGGGCGTAGGCCTTAAGGCTGTGGCTCGAAGAAGCTGGGGTCTAGGGTTTGCAGCTAAGTGTACGACTTTTCTGCTGGGGTTGAAGGGGTGAGTTTCGGTTCCTGGAAGCCTTCGTGGTTGATATGAAGATTTACGAGGCTGTGGTGGTATAAAAATATGCCGACATTACCAGGGTGGCACTACAGGTGGCAACAGGCATCTAAGTTGCATGTTCATTACTACAGCAGATCCTGTCATCAGTCCTGATGATTTCCAACAAATGTAAGATCCTCACAGTCTGTGACCACACTGTTTGGAGAGCATCATAAGAACTGGCAGGACCAGGGTCCCATCAAGCGGGCCTGGGACGAAGCGGTTATGAGTGCAGTGACGGCTGCCGCTTGAGAGTCTGAGACTGCCAGCGAGTTGAGGGGGCCCAGGGACTCCAAGATCTCCTGAGTTACGGGTTTAGGGTTTAGGGTTTGGGGTCGAGGAGTCTGGGCTTGTAGGACTTGGGGTTCCTGGGTTTGGAATCCTTAAGCAAGATTCATTAGGGTTCAGGGCATGGGCTGATATGTTTCGTATCATGAAAGGACTCTGCTTCTTAGTGGCCCCAAATCCAACTTTTCAACTTTTGGGGCTCTTATAAGGTAGTCTTATTGGAAGTTTTGAACTTTTTCTCCCATCGGCATTTGGAAAGTATGTAAGGCTTTGCTGAGGGAGTCCCTGGGTCGTTTTGGCTCGTCGTGTTGTCTGCTGGATGTAGGAGTCTTCGCTGTGGCAAGGCTAGATGTGGACTCTCGGCACGTAAGACTGGGCTACTCTGCATCAGAGCGAGGCAGAGGTCCGTTCACCAGGAGTGGATTTCAATAGCACTCATAAGTGGAGGTAATATTATAGTCATTATAGTCATAACATTGATACTTATGTAGCGTGCATCTAAGATGCATGTGCTCAGAGTGGGGGGCGCGTCTCTCGATGTGGCTTGCCTTTGATGAGCCAGAGAGGATCGAATGAGTTCGTTGACTCGTCATTCCTTAAGGGTTCATGTACCTCTATAGTATATACTTAGATGCCTTAAGTGGGGTTGCCTTGTGCATCCCTTGCTTGAGCACTGGTCAACAACAAACAATTCAATTAGCTTACGATACTGATAAGTCTCCGCAAGCCCACGGCATAGATCCTAAATGGCTTATACCCTAAACCCAAAAGGCTTGACGACAAGTCCGGTTAACATAATAGATTTGAAAACAACCCCCTAAACCGAAAGCCCTAAACCCTAAACCCTAGGTTTATAAACTCTAAACCCAACCCTAAGTCCTAAGTCCTAAAAACCCTAAACCCTAGGTTTTTAAACTCTAAACGCAACCCTAAGTCCTAAGTCCTAAACCCTAAATCCCAAACCCTAAGTCCCTAACCCAGATCCGGAAGCCCGACTTTCGGAGACGCGGCCTCGATTGCAATTCTCCGGCTCAGTGCTGTCATCCGCAGTCCCAGTGCTTGCACGGTTTAGGATTTAGGGGTTTAGGGTTTAGGGGTTTAGGGTTGAGGGGGCGGTGCTTGGGAAATCAGGTGAATTCCCTGCCGTTCCCTGTCTGATTGCAATGATGGTTATGTTGCTATGCTTAAGGTCCATAAGCTCTGGGATGAGCGCTACAGTGTCAGAGATATCAATACCATTCGCGTGGCTCTAAAATCCTGAAAACGTAAGAATATGATAAAGGCGGCCACAGCACCTCAGAGACTAGAGTCAGGTCATGGGAGTCATGGGGTGCTCTTACAGTATAGGCTCTTCTTTGTTACTGACGATGATGGCTTTCCCTTGGGACTCCCTCTTTGCAAGCCTCAAATCTCATTACTGGTGACCGATGCCAGGATGACAGACAAAGGCCTGTTAGGAACCTACTCGCATAAACTTCACCCGCCGCATAAGGGAGAAAAGGCGACAGCAGGCGTTGACAGGAGCTTTGAGGGTCCCGGAAACCCTGCAGTAGAAGCCCCAAAAAGTTGGAAACCCAATAGCCTCAGTCCTTACGAGTAATGTATAGGGAACCCCAGCACTATTTGGCCTTACTCCGGTTTCCAACTTATTATGGGGTTTACTGTTGAAACATCCTGAATCCTATAGTTTACTTAGACCCTCCAAAACAGCGGCCTCGATGCTTTGGCACGTACAATGTGCCCCAAGCCCTAAATCCTAAACCCTAAACCCTAACCCTAAACCCCTAAACCCAAGGACCACAAGCCCGTTGCAACTTGCCGAGCCGTGGGGCAGATTTAAGTCCTGAGCCCCGGAGCTCTTATGTGGGTAGTTGTCAAAATTAGGGTCCCTTTTGGGGTCCTTATTATAATACGGCACCTATTATTTAGGGTACCCAAAAAGGGACCCTAATTTTGACAACCACCCACATAAGAGCCATTGTCAGCCAATGTGTCGCCTGTGCCCTATAGTAGCCTTTGTTGCTAAGGCGGTTTCTTACAAAGCCGTTTTAAGTCATTAAGTAACCCTCGAGTCGCAAGATGCTTTGTGGCAAGCAGGGGCTGTCTGTCTGGAAGAATGTGCTCGTATGTTACCAGGTGCGGTATGCGAGTTGGGTGCTGACTCTGGATGCCGTGATCCAAAGCACTTGGGTGCTCCATAATAACAATCTCGGATTTTGCGCTTCGAACGTTAGGCGCATCCAACGATAAATGTTTCCTGGCAACAGCCAGAAGTCATGAGTCTGCAATGCAACCGTTCTGGTTAAAAGTTCTGAAACCTCTAAATCCTAAACCCCAGTTTATATGTATCCCAAAAGCAGATAAGACAGAATCGGATCATTTCGGCATCTGGGGGTTCAGACCAAACTCCAGTCATACTTCTCGTGTTCCCTAAACCTCCAAGTATACAAATAGTACCAACTTTGGGGTCTCAAGTCTACAGACAGTACCTACTTTGGGCTATTGGGAGCCCAGTTGGCCCATGGGTTGGGTTTAGAGGTTATAGGGTTTAGGGTTTAGGGCAAAAACGAGCTTTCAGGGTTTAGGGGTATGGTGTATGGGCTTGGCAGTTGCTGTGCTCAGGATCGGCATAATGCCAATGCTCACATCGACAGCACGGATTCCTGTTTTCTGTTGATTCCTTGTAAATTCCCTAAACCCTAAACCCCTAAACCCTAAACCAGTCTATTCTTGCTGTGCTTTGGCCCCGTATCCTCCGCCACAGCCCGAAACCCTCATGGCCCAAACCCTGAAAAGCCGTGAACCCTTGAAACTGCCTGGGTTTGGAGTACCATACTTGAATACGTTTTTTTGGTACCTGTTCCTTAAAGGAACCATTAAGAAATACAAGTCTATACTTTTTTCTCCATGGTTACTTCAAATTAAAGACTGAACACAGCAAGTCCAGTCTTTCTTGGGGCGCCTAACACCTAGGCAAGGATTCTCGGAGGTCACTGTGTGCCACGGCAGCATTAATGATTCACTGCGGGGCTGAAGAGTGCAGGGTTATGGGACCTTGGCTCGGCATGGAAAGTGAACCTTGCACAACAACATCAACAACACCACCTTTAAGAACAACAACAGCAACAACTGCAACAGCAATAGCAATAGCAACAGCAACAGCACCAGCTGCAACTGCAACAACTGCAACTACAACTACAACTTCTACTACTTCTACTACAACAGCAACAACATCAGCTTCTACCACAACAACGACAACAACAACAACAACTGCTACTACAACTACAACAACAACTACTACCACTACTACCACTACTACTACTACTACTGCTACTGCTCCCCCAGTGTGGCTAATTCCCACTACTGCTGCTGCTGCTACCTCTGGAACGACTCCTCTTAGTGCTAGTACAATGACCGTTCTCTCGCAGGTAGTTGCTCCAAAATTGACGCATTAAGTGTTGACACTGCTGCCTTCCCACCCCCAGATCTGCCTAAATGCTGAAATCTAAACTATCCCTGCATCGTGTTGTCTATAATTATAGAGCTGGAAATCCAATAGCACGAAACCGATGAAGACTGAACCTGCACTCAACATCCGAAAGGATCTTCGTCGATGTCGACGGCAACGTCAGAAAGGCCTTTAGCCCAAACCGCAAGCTTTGGGAAGTCGGAGCTGTCGAATAAGGATTTGTTTAACCTCACAGTTGCGATTACAGAGCGCGTTTGAGTCGGGGAGGGCGGGTTATAGATTCCCAGACATCAGAACCATTCAGAAACCCCGGGTTTTCATGTTGCAATACAACAAACCAACAAGCAAACATGTAGAGTCCTTACAGGAAAGAGTGGCGGGGTCTTTAGCTAGATCATTGCGAACAGCAGCCAGAAAAATAGGGGCCCTTAATTAAGGAATGTTGGTGCCCTCAGTAGATCGTTGTAGAGGCGCCGGCACAGTTCCTGGGCCAACGTGGCCACGTGCTCTTCACCCAGGAGCAGGCCCCATGCCAGTGGTTTGGGTTCAGCTGGGGTCCTTCATATAGAATGTAGAACCGTCATAAAGCCATAAAGCCCTCATGGTTCTTAATGGGTCCCCATCCACCAAAAGATAGTCCGAAATCCCAAACCTCAAACTCCAAGCGCTGAAATCCAATCCCTGACGTGCTGTCGTCGTCGTGCTGCTTCGTCGGGTTTAAGAGCGTCGAATTTATGTCTTTGTGGTACAGTTTAGTGTATAGTGCTTAGGGAGTTTAGAATGGTACAATACTTTTTTTCAGGTTTTCAGACTACCTAGATGCACAACCCAGCTGTGTTAGTGCGACGATTGCTGGTGATCCAAACCTGGGGTCGTACTGTTGATGACATACATCCTGCTTTACCCAGAATAGGGAATATACGATAACTCCCATAGTTTAGGGTCCTTAAGGCAATGCAGGATTTATATCCCTAACTAAACCCTAAACCCCAAAACCCTATAGATCCCTTAGAGGAGCCCCTTAAAGGTACCCTTATAGATCCCTTCAAAGGAATCCCAGGAATTGTATCATCAGCCGTACTTCTCTGCGAATCCCAGGCCTTGTGAAGATGGGTCTCAGCAAGGGTCCGTTGGTTGTGGTTTGCTTGAAGTGCATACTTTGGGGGCCTAAATAGTTACCTAGGGTTCCCTTTAAAGGGATCCTTAAAGGGGTCTTTAAGGGATCTAGAATAGGGTTCTATATTAGGGGCCTTAAGAGTTACCTATACTATTTTGGGCGTTCTTTATTGCTGACGCCGGTTTCGCCCCGGAAAGACTGCGGAGCCAGGAATGCATGGTGATCTTGTGGAAGGGTTGCTGTGTACACTGGCCAAGTGCTCGACAGGCCTTCATTGCGCAATGGACCTGCGAAGCCGAATTGATATCGACCCTCTTGGCTTGCAACTTGGGAGATTCCATCGCAGTCCTGTTGTCTGAAATGTACCGCCCGGACGAATTCCCCAAGGTCTTGCGTAATGGCAATCAAGCTGCTATAGCGATCTTGGTCTCAGAGGTCAACTCGTGGAGGACACGAGATCTGCGCATCCGCGCACCCTTAACCCTTGGAGCCCGAAACCCTTTGGCCTCGTTTACAGCCCTTAGCCCTTGATGATCTTGATCTCTACACCCTAAAGCCCCTAAACCCTAAACCCCCAAAGCCCTAAATCCCTAAACCTGGCTAAACCGTCTCCGGCCACTGAAAACCCTTGCTAGTCTAGCGGCCGCTTTGGCATACTGCTCTTTTTTGGCTTCTTTCGATCAGGGTGCCGTACCAGTTTGGGGACCCTAACAATGTTTACGGTTTAGGCTCCTTTTTATAAGGGCGCCGTACCATTTTGGGGACCTGAAAAAGGAAGAGAACTACCCCTTCTCAAAACTTGGATGCATAGCTGAAGGAGAAATTGCTGAATTCCGGGGTATTGACGGCTACTGAGCTCCCTCGCCCTGGCACTGGCACGGATCCAAGCAACCCTAAACCCCTAAACTCCTAAACCCTAATCTCCTAAACCCCTAAACCCTAAACTCCTAAACCCCTAAACTCCTAAAACCCTAAACTCCTAAACCCTAAACTTCTAAACTCCTAAACCCTAAACTCCTAAACCCCTACACCCCTACACCCCTACACCCTATAAAGCCTTAAACCGCAAACCCTATAAACCCTAAACCCATCCAGGTGTACCAATGAGAAGCGCATCGCAGCAAGGGAGGGCCTTTCTCGTCACTTCTCTGGGCCCGGGAGTTGCCCTAAACCCTACCCAAGAAGCCCTAGAAACCTAAACCCTAAACCCTATATAAAACCTAAAACCTAAACCCTACGTCCTGAAGCCCTAAACCCAAAGCATTTCTCCAGAGAGCTCCTCGACAAGGATAGTTCTCTAAATTGGGGGTCCCTTTTCAGGTCCCCAACACAGTACGGCACCTGTATAAAAGGGGCCCTTAGAGGGAGCCTAATTTAGAGAACTACCCACAAGGAACGAATCTTGCTGCCTAAATCACAGGACCAAGCGCTAGAGCCCTAAACCCTCAACCCCTAAAGCCATCGACGGTACGGGTTTACTGGGCTCTCTGGGTCGCTCCAGCGCAGAGGCCCTTTAGGACTTAGCGCTGGTCTCTTCAGCTTGTACCTGAACCCCCAAAGTAGGCCAGATAATGGCCCAGCATTAAAAGGCTATTATTCTACATACTTTGGGGGTCCAGGTAGAGACCTTCCTGGCATCCATGGAGGGCTTGCATGCGAAATGTTGAAGCGACGTCGCTGGCCTTCGCTGTCCGGGGTTTCTGGTGTAGGGTTTTAGGGTTATAGGGTGGATGGACTCTATAGGGTTGCTTCACGTATTCATCGCGGCGGTTTGACAGGGTGTAGGGTGCAGCTGGAAATCACACCGGATCATAAGTTCACGACTCAACCCTGGACCCAGACGCGGCGCCTAGACCGTACGTCCCACCTGCACCTTGGACGCTGGAGCCCTAATATCCTACCCTCAAGCTAAGCAGTTCAGCCTGCATGGTTTGGGAGTATGTAATAGATCCTTTTGCCTATGTAGCACCGGTAATTTAATTATCGTGGGTTCTGTGAAGGCCCATGGCACATTCTGTAGCATTGCAGCGCCTGCAATCATATAGGGATAGGTTTGGAGTCTAGAGATATTTTCGCAGTATCCCAAGGATAAGGAAGCGCGGAGCTGTGAGTGTTGCAGCCATTTCTGTAGAGTTTGAGCCAAGGAAGCAGGCCCGAGTAGCTGTAGATAACCAAGTGTCTTGGATTTCACACCATGTCTTGTGTGCTCGTCGCTCGTATTATTTTCACAATTAGACATGCCGGGGGTGTCCTTTCACAAACGCACGCAAAAAAAAGCCCACATACCTAAAAGGATCTGCAACGCCTGGGGCATCGACACTGAGACGAGCACATAGATGCATATCAGCGGCACCTAGATGCATTTGCAAGCACACTGTTGGATGGCTGCAGAAGTTTCACGTTAAAGGCCCAAAGCCACTGAGCGGCTCTATTCCAAGACGCACGCAGAAGCTATGGCTTTGGCCTGGGCGGCTCAGCAGAAGCAGGTGGTCATACGCAGGTTTAAGGTTTGTGAGGTAGACTGCTGTAGAGGCATCTAGTGTGCAGTGCTTTGTCTTGGTCACTTCCTTGGTTTTATCCTGGGCACTAGTTTCCACAAATCCAACCTCGGCCTTTTAGATAGAATGTCGCATGGAGTCAATTTCAGCTCTGAGCGGGCTTCTCGGTATGTCCCTGGCTTTTATGCTGCAGTGGTGGGTGTTCAGAAGATGTCCGAGAGCATCTACTGTTCTGATATGGGGGTTTCCGAAAATAGGGGACCCCGATATAGTACCCTAAATAGTAGGATCCTTATTATCAGGACTCCAAAATAAGGTACCCATTATTTTCGGAAGCTCCCATAATACTGCTCTACCATTCCCAGTGTATTTCTTGGTTATTTCCAACCTTCGGCCGCCCGAGCAGAGTGTTCGTCTTTGTCACGTCCCGGAGAAGTTCACTCTACGAAAATCATGCATGGAGAAAGTGATTTAATGCAGATCCTATAGAGGGAGAATGATACAGGTATGCTGTACCACATAACAAACCCTGAACCCTAAACCCTAAACAAACTCTTTTGAGGATTCAGGCTTCTATGTTCAGGCTTGAAAGCCGCACCAGCGCCCGGAAGTTTCGATCGCCGATGCCCCGTTTCAGGATCCAGCGCTGAGCGCGCTTCTCGGTACGGAGCCGGGTGGCTACAGCAGGGGCCCTGGGATTTACCTATAGTCTCCATTGTAGTTGCTTTTTGGTTTAATCAACCAGTCTTGAAATACAACGGAGACTGCAGGTAGGGTTGAGAGTTTTAGAGGTTGGGATTACAGGGTTTAGGGTTCAGTGTTTAGGGCTCAGGCTTTAAGGTTTAGGTTTCACGGCCCTGGGTTGCTGAGGTTCTTGGGGTTTGTGAGTCTGTCGGCTTGGGACTGGGATGCCTCCAAACATCTTAAGTGTCCAAAGGATCCAATGATCAAGTACTGGGTTTTAGGCTAGAGTATCTATGTAGGCTAGGTATTTTGAGGAGTATATGGCTATAGGGTACTTGGACCTTAAGAGAACCAAGAGACCCTCTGATCCTTACATATCCTGCCAGCCCTGTGTAAACCCTTGACAAGCCCTTAGTCCTACCTGGACCGCAAGATACCTACCTTTTCAGGGTTCCTTCATATAATGTCCTTGTGCAAGTCTCAAAAATAGTAGGTTATTTGGGGTTCAGGTAAACCTTTTAAATCCGAAAGCCAGAACCCAATACAAACCCTGTCAAACGCCGACCAGCAAGCTACCAAAGCTTACTTTTTGTAGGGTCCCTATAAATTCATAAGAACCTACATTTCACAAACAAGTAGGATGTGGTAGTTTAGGGTAGGTCATGGTTGCCGCCTTGGCTTCAGGATTGGGAGTCATGTCCCTCGCCAGCCACAGGCTGAAATTCACTGCTGTGTCCGAAGCCGTTGCCGAGCAGAACAAAGAGGCGAATGCAACCGCCCCGCAGGAGAAGCCGGCCCTTCAGGAAGAGCATGACAGACGGCAGCAGGCCTTGCTACAGCAGCAGGCGGTCAATCGTTAATATAGGGGCCTAAATAATTACCTAGGGTTCCCTTTAAAGGGATCCTCAAAGGGGTCTATAAGGGATCTATAATAGGGTAATTTTCCTATACTATTTTGGGGGTTCCTTATTGTGGTTATAGTATAATGGGCCCCAAAACCTTATTCTAATTATTAAGGCCCTTATATTATGCTGCAGGAGGCCAACGTCCGCACGCTGCCTGTCCAGCAATCTTCTGCAGAGCTTGCTCAACGTGCTGCCCGGGAGATCTCAACACTGCGCGATGGGCTGCAAAAGGAGAAAGAGGGCAGCAAAGCAGTGTGGCATGGGCTGCAACACGAGAAAGAGGTCAGCAGAAGTTCAGATCAGAAACTTCTAGATAAATGGACGGAAGAAGCTGGCAAGAATATGGCCCTTCAGATGCAGGTGGACAAGTGACCGGTAAAAAACCGCTGACAAGGCGGTGCCACTGCAGCAGGTCCTTCCCTTGACTGCCGGCTTGGTCCAAAGTTTCTGTTCTGGCAACAGGCTCGACCCTGGATGTGCAACGTGCGTGTGTTTACAATCCGATAGAACCCTGGCCACCCTAAATCCCATCGACGCAGTGCTCACGGTGATCAGTGTGAGACTACGCTTGTCTTTGACCCCTTACGCGACTCCGACAACGGTAGTCCCTGTGCGCTTGAGTTCTGCTGTCCACAAAGTGCACATGTCCCTAAGGGTCCATTTACTCAAATAGTAGATGCATTGGCCGTAAAGTAGTCCCCATCTAGATACTTTGGGGCCAAAGTATATACTATTTGGGTACATGGACAATAAGGGTGTATGTCGAATGCGCTCATAAAGCTCAGGCTCCTTCAGAAATGTCGGAGCGCCACTGTCGCCAAGTAAATGCTGAATCTTGTCAAGAGGGTCTTAGTTTTTCTTCATTCTCGGCATGAGGGTTTCGGGTTCGGGGCATGCGCCGCTGTTGATATGCTGTACCCCCGCGGTCTTGTGCAGGAGTTGAAGCCCGCAATGTGCACTCGATTGGTACAGCCGTGACATTCTGGGGTATGCCCTGAGCTTATCTAGAAGACTACCCCCTAAAGCCTAAAGAACCTACCTTTGTAGCGCTCCTTGTTAGAAGTTCCTTCTGGAAGTCCTTACAAAGGCAGGTTTTATAGTGTAAAGGTAGGCTTCAACTCCTACAGACGAAACCCCATGGCCATCGACCTGTACGGAATTTTGGGGTTCTAGGGATTATATACCCCAAGGGTCCATGTGTCCAAATAGTATATACTTTAGGCACAATGTACCTATATAGGGAGTACTTTACGGCCAAATTATATATACGCTTAGGGTACATGGACTGTTAGGAATACTTGAAGGATCCTGGGACTTAGTAAGGAGGAATATGCGTACCGTATTGGAACTATAACGTAGTTCTAGCTATAGGTACCTTGTTGTAGACGTAGTTCTAGCTATAGGTACCTTGTTGTAGGCCTTCCCAGACCTTCCATGATCCCTTAATTAAGGAATATACCTTAAACCATAGTAGGACCCCTAATATGATTTAAGGTATATTCCTTAATTAAGGGATTTTGGAAGGTCTGGGTTAATCAAGCACCCATTCAAGCCAAGCCCTACGTAAGAAGGGTCCTCGGACACCCTAAACCATAAACCTTACCCCAAGGGTCCAAAGGACCCAATAATCAGGTGCTCGGTTTTAGGATAGTAGTTATGCAGGTTAAGGATTTTGGAGAGTATATGATTGTTGGGTACTTGGACCCTTGGGGTTACACTTCGGCAGAGGTGTCAGCACTGCTCCTGCTGCAGCGAACGAGGACCCGTCTTGTCTTTTGCAAGCAAGTGCTTAGGGCTGAGGGTTGCAAGGTAAACCTGGATCCTATAAAATCTGCCTTTTCAAGGACTTCTATGCGGAAGCTATATTCAGGAGTCCTATAAACAGGTAGGTTCAGGGTGTGGGTTTTAGGGTTGATGCTTTGGGTTTTAAACTCGGATTCAGGGTTCGGGGTTGTAGGGTTTACTTGTAGTCAGTCTCATTGCAAGAAAAGCCAGGTATTACTAAAGAGTAGACCCTAAACCCAAACCCCAATGTCGGTAGGGTATTTGGGCGCAAGCCTTGAGTGCTTCAGATTTAGCGCTTCAGGTTTGTAGGCCTGATAGCTATTCCTTAAAGCTTAAACTTCAGAGCAGACTCCAAACCCTAAACCTCGAACCTTGAACCTTGACCCCTAGAGCCCGAACCCTGAACCCTAGGCCTCAGTTCGAACCATTTAAACTCTAAGCCCTAAACCGGGCCGTGATCTGAACAACAGGGGGATGCATGGCCATTAAGCACGGGAACCCAAACCCCATCGCCTGGGGCTTGAGGACAGGTTAAGGGTATGGTAAAGTAGAAGCCAGAAAGTTGGAACATCAATATCCTCATGCCCTTAAAGTAAAGTAATGGGAATCCCAGCATGAATCCTCCTAAACCCCTGTTCCAACTTTCTGGGGTTCACTATATAGAATTTGAACAGAATGTTTGGGGGTTAGACGGGGTAGTATCACCAATGACTCAGACCTCTAGACTACACCCTCCTGAAACTACCCAGACCTTCCAAAATCCCTTAATTAAGGAATATACCTTAAATCATAGTAGGACCCCTACTATGATTTAAGGCATAGTCCTCAACTAAGGGATTTTGGAAGGTCTGGGTATAAGGAGGAGCTGCCCAGTGGTCACATCCTGGTCTTCACGCTCGCGGAAGTCCCAGGACAGAGAGACGGCTGGTTCCTGTGCAGTATGTTTTTCCTTGAGTTGCCTCTTGCACAGGCGCAGAGGCGTTTTATACATATATATATATAATATTTTATATATATATATACACACAGACACGGTACAATGCGACTGCACTCTAGGGTGTTGTTTGGTTGTTTTAGCCCGGAGTACCCCAAACCCCAAACAGCAAACCCTATAAACCCTAAGCCTGTGTCTGTATCCAGGCCTTGTTCTGGGCGGATCGTTCTGAGATCGTGCTAAGGCCTTTCAGGCTCCAGTTACCTCCGCCAAGGTTTAATCTCCATGAAACCATATGTACACTGTAGAAGTTACATATACCTATGCATATACCTATCAGTCGCAAGTACATGATAAACCTGAATACACGTAAAAAGTATAAATCAGAATTCATAAATGTGTATGAATGTATCCATATACATGTTATCCATCCATTATATATATATACATATATACTCGTGTATATAGTGTTATATGTATATATACACACACAAATACACTCACATGCATACGAACTGCATACGATCTTTTTATTCAGAGCGACAAAGAGCTCGGCCCTGCCGGCTGACGTGCTAAACCCCAAACCCCTAACTCCGGATCCTAAACCCGGCCCTATACCCCTGGGCATCAAACTAGCCCAAAAGCCTGATATAGTATGGTCTTTGGGCCCAAAAGCCTTAATATATGAGTCCTTAGATCCCTAGGGTACCCTAAACCGCTGAACCCCTAAACCCCAACCACCTCTGTTGCTGGGGCGGCGTTGTAGCTCAAAGCTTGTGGAAAGAGCTACGAAGCCTTGTATAGCCCGATCAACCCGAAAGCCTATACCCTGAAGTCTTAACTAACTCGAAAAAATGCCAAGAACCCTAAACTCCTTAAACCCTTCTACAAACCCGAAACCAAAACCCTTATAAACCTCAAACCCTAAACCCCTAAACTTTAAACTCTTAAACCCCTAAACCCCAAACCCTAAACCCTAAACCCCTAAACCCTAAACCCCTAAACCCTAAACCCTGGGCCCAGGTTCTTCCTGACGGCCTCGGCGATCTCATCTTCGGTGAAAATGCGCCACTCTTGGATTGCGCAATGACTTGTTTGGGGTGTTGGGTGGAGGGTACACCCTAAACCCTAAACCCCTAAATCCTAAACCCTACTGAAGACTTCACTTAGGTCCCCAAAGCCGAGGCTGTCATGCGAAGCAACCCTTCGCGCCTGGAAATTGCCTCTGGCTATGGTTCCCTAAGGGTCCATGTACCCTAATAGTATATACTTTGGCCCTAATGTACCTATATAGGGACCACTTTAAGGCCAAAGTATGTACTATTTGGTTACTTGGCCCCTTAGTGGTTGCTGTTTCTAAAGGCAAACTACTGCTAGTAGCCTTACTCTGTACTGAAGATGATGGCGAGGATGATGAGTCTTAAGATGATGATGACGATTACTGTTTACCACCATTCTTACTATGTGTTGCTGGGTCATGAGGAGTGCCCTAACCCCTAAAGCCCTGAACCCTAAACCCTAAAGCCCTAAACCCCTAAAGCCCTAACACCCTAAACCCGAAAAACCCTAAACCCTAAAGCCCTAAACTCCTAAAGCCCGAAAACCCTAAACCCTAAAGCCCTAAATACCAAAACCCTAAACCCCTTAAGCCCTAAAACCCTTAAAGCCCTAAACCTAGGAATCCCTAAAGGAAAGGGAACCGGAAAGAAAAAGCCTGAACCCCTAAACCTTCAAAGTCCCACCCTGGCCCAGGCTGTGGGTGAGCTCCTGGAAGAGGGGCCGGTTGCGTGGGTAAGTCGCTCAGGGTTTGGGACTTCAGGGATTTAGGGTTCAGGGTTTAAGGTTTAGGGTATAGGGTTTAGGGTTTAAGGTTTAGGGGTTAGCGTTTAGGGTTTGGGGTTTAGGGTTTGGGGTTTAGGGTTCATAGGGTCCAGGATTCAGGATGTAGGGTTTAGGGTTCATAGGGTCCAGGATTTAGGATGTAGGGTTTAGGGTTCATAGGGTCCAGGAAATCCTTAAGAGCAATGAAAGGAAATCCCAGCACTATTTGTCCTTATTCAGGTTTCCAACCTGTTGGGGTTTACTGTAGGGCTGGGGGTTTGAGGTTCAGGACCTACGGTTTGGCGTTTAGAGTTTAAGCAACCGAGTGGGCTAAGAATTCCTGCCGAAAGCCCCAAGCCAACTGAGGAATCCTTTAACCTAGATCCTGAAACCGTGAACCCTCCTTAGAGTCTCTCCATTGTAGTTCCTTTGGTGGTGTGACCTGCTTTATAGTTAGGACCCTACAAGGTAACCCCCAAAAAGGGATCTCAATGGAGACTATAGGTAAACCTTCAACGGCTTCTAGGGAAACACGTGCTAAAAGGATCGTGGGACCTAGTAAGTGATAAGTACCCTAATCGGGGTTATGAGTACTTGTGTATAGTTGCCTTACTTATACAGTGAACCCCAGAAAGTTGGAACATGGATTTAGGAGGATTAGTGCTGGGATTCCCTTTACTTTACTTTAAGGGCATGAGGCTAATAATGTTCCAACTTTCTGGCTTCCACTGTAACCCTTCCCTAAGGGTCCAAAGGACCCAATAATCAGGTACTCGGGTTTAGGATAGTAGTTATGTAGCTCAATATTTAGGAGAGTATATGATTATTAGGTACTTGGACCCTTAGGGCTACTTCCTGAGTCTCCTGATCCTTAAGTACACGCCCCGGACGAGGTCAGATGCCACGTGAGCGAGGCTGGGTTTCTTTGCACGTTAGGATTGCTTGTGCTTCGGGGCCCCGATAATTACCAATACTATTCCCCGGGCTCCTGTTAATATATCTATACCGCTTCGAGATTCGGACCTGTGAGAAGCAGGTTTGAGGGCTATGGGTTTAGGGTTCAGGGTTTAGGTAGGGCTGCCGGGTTAGAGGGGATGCAGGGTTTAGGTTTTCAGGGGCTATTTGCTTTAACTCCAGATCTATGCAGCCGTACTGCGCCAGGCCTTTGCTGCTTTAGGTTTTAGAGCTTCGGGTTTATGATGCTTCATGACATACATGGTCCTTCCACGCAGACTGCCGCTACCTGGGCGAAAAGTGCATGTAACTGCTTGTTACTGCTTGTGTTATAGGTGCGATTTCGTGCCTTGCAGCCCTTAGCTCATCGACAAAGGTACGCTCTAGGTTTGCGGTTTTGGGGTATGGAGGGGCGGGCCCGAACCTTAAACTAGCAGCGCCAAACCCTGTATATGCTGAGTCAAAGACGTATAGTTAAACCATGTTAAACCCTACAATCCCCAAATTAAAAGCCTAGCCCTACTCCCTAAACCCTAGGCCCGTCGCCGGACAGCCGCGCAGGAGCAAGTTGCACCCGGCGAGGAGCTAGTAAAGGCCGTGGCCTCCTCCCTCAGGTACAACCTGGTGACGCTCAGCGGAACAAGTGCAGAAGTTCGGGGCCTTCGGGTTCTGCCTGTAATTAGTCTCCATTGTACTTCCTCTTTTGGCAGGTTTACCAATATAACGCTTTATTTACGACCCCAAAAGGCAACCCCCGCAAAAAAAAAAAAAAAAACTACCATCGAGACTTCAGGTAGGGATCGGGTTCTGCCTCGGGCTCAGGCTGCCAGAGTGGCCCATATACCGGTCTCAGAAGCACTTTAGTTGTTAAGGTTCGACCCTACGAATCCCTCATGAATGCATGTTTCTGGTTCGTTCCCTTTTTTCCAGTGTTTGGTCTACAGGTCTTCAAAGCAAGCCCAGTTCAATACAAGGGTTTCCGCTTAGGGGTTTTTAGCTTTCAGGGAAATGAGCAGCTATTTCCCTCCTGCCCGAATATAAGTCTATGGCACGAGCGTTCGGATATACGCATCCTTTTGCCAAGGATCTCGGGCAAGAAGAATATCCATGCTGCACTAGGCGCGCTGTGACTGCGATAGCGTTTGGCATTCGAGTTTAAGCTCTTGCCAGCGCTCCTCTTTTTGCATACCTGACAATGCTCGCGTAATTAGGTTAGGTCCAGGTTTTGGGCTTGAGGTCTAGTCTTGCTGCTGTAGCCAAACAAAAACCGTGCAGGGATCAGCGTGTTTGCAAGGAGGGTTGGTTGCTTTTGGGATTGCGAATGCTTGATGGGCGTTTAAGGAGTGTTCGTTGGTTAACCGACGGAATCAAACCGGTCATTGTCATGCTTCCTCAGGCTTCCTCTTTGCGCGTAAGCCTGGATGCCTTCATGCTCTCATTGATGTTTGCACACACACACACACACCTGGGACAGTTTATCCAGAGTCTCTCAAGAGAAACGCGTCGATTTTGAGCCCCTTTAGCTCCAAGCATCTGCACCCCTACCCCTCATAAAGGAACCCATAAAGGAACCCTTACGGGAGCCTTTAAAGCCCCTACGAGAACCCTTAAAGAAACCTTAGAGGAATCCGTAAAGGATCACTTAAAGGAACCCTTAAAGGATCACTTAAAGGAACCCTTAAAGGATCACTTAAAGGATCCCTTAAAGGATCACTTAAAGGAACCCTCAAAGGATCACTTAAAGGATCCCTTAAAGGCTCCCCTATACAGTAGAAGCCAGAAAGTTGGAACATCATTCTCCTCATGCCCTTAAGGTAAAGTATAAGAGATCCTAGCACTAATCCTCCTAAAGCCATGTTCCAACTTTCTGGGGTTCACTATAGGTATTTAGGACCCTTTTGGACATTTCTGTGCCCTGTGCGAGACCCGAATCGATTTGAGAAGCTCTGGGTGAACGCCAAAGAGACTCGGACAACATTCGGGTTTAGGGTTTAGGGGTTTAGGGCTTCAGGGGTTTAGGGTTTAAGGTTTCAGGGGTTTAGGGCTTCAGGGGTTTAGGGTTTAAGGTTTCAGGGGTTCAGGGTTTAATTAGGGTTTTAGGGTTTTGGGGTTTATGATCTTAGCGTTTTAGGGTTTTAGGGTCTCGGGTTCAGGGTTTAGCCTACTTTTTACCTTACCTATTTGATGGTTGATAACCTACTAATAAGGCAACTGGGGCCCTGGGCAGTGTCTTTAGCTCTTCAACGCAGCATGCGAGGACGCGCATATTCTCAACTGCTAGAGTCTGGGGGCCTTGAATGTGATATTACATGAGGTTTGGGATCTATGCAGACTCGTTGTTAGTCCTAAACCCCGAAATGCTAACCCCAAAACCCTAAACTTGGAAGTTTTTCAGTTTACAGTCCATGCATTGGGTCCGAGTCTGGAAGAGCTCCCGCCCGGAAGTGGAACCCAGGGTCCTGAAGCGCAGTTTCGTGTCAAAGCGATCTTGTAGGACCGCTAGAAGGGATTTTCTATAAGGCGACATAGGATTTGTTTTCAGGGGGTTACCATAAGGGTCGGGGGTTTAGGGTTTGTTGAGCTTACTTTGTTTTTGTTTTGGAGGTTCGGGTGCAGGTGGGGCTTAAGTTTAGGGTTCATGGGTATCGGGCGTGTAAGGATATTCGGGGGTGAAGCGATTGATAAAGGGTTCAGGGCTTAGGGTTTCGGCCGTCAGGGGCTGAAGGGGGACCATTGTAGCTAATAAGGTTTGTTTCGATCATGTTCGGAACTTCTTGTGCCCGGCGGCCGCCGTCAGACCTATCCTGCCAGCTCCTCCAACATACACGGATGCAGCATCATTTCGAAACCTGCACCCTATATTGTAGTTCCTTTTGAGGTTACCCTATAGAATCCTAAACATAAAACTGGTTAAACCCAAAAAGGAACTACAATGGAAACCATAGGTAAGCCTTCGTCTAAACCGGTGTGTCGACTCAGCTAAAGAGCTGACTTTCATTATCCATCCTCAACAAGCCCCTGCATTTCAGGCTTCGTATTCAGGAACCCAAAAGCCAACCTAACATGCATTTTTGGGTGGGATATGCCTACGTTGCGCGAGGGGATCATGGTGTATCCCAGAGTTACTGTTTCAGGTAAGGTGGTTTGTTTGGGTTCCTATGGCAGCAGAACCTATTTCAACGACATCATCCTATAAACCCTCAACTCTGAATCCTAAGCCAACCCCTACCTGTAGTCTCCATTGTAGTGCCTATGTTGGGTTACCTTGTAGGATCAAGAAACCACAAAACTGGCAAGGCCAAAATACAAGTTAATTACATTGGTAGGACCTTAGAGACCCTGAACCCTTTCAGTCTATAAGCCCTCTGCAGCCAGCAACTGTTTCCTTTTCCCTAAGGGTCCAAGTGCCCAGTTATCATATACTCTCAGAAATAGTAACCTACATAACTGCTATCCCAAACCCGAGTACCTAATTATTGGGTCCTTTGGACCCTCAGGCTTTCGAGCCTAAACCCCAAACCCTAAACCGAGCCTCTCTGCGCAGGAGCGGTTTTTGGCCCCCTGGATCTTCGGGCTTTCTGAGGCAGACCAGGCCAACTTGGGCAGGGCTCAGTCATTCCAAATTTAGGGTTGGAGGGTTTTAGGGTTTAGGGTAGGGTTTACGGTTTAGGGTTTTGTTTTATACAAGGGTTAGTTCGAAAAATATCTCTGCTATACTAATTGCTGCTGATGTATCCTTTCCTGGTATATGGCCACACCGCCAAACCTCATGGGGAAATTGGCAACAATTATGATGGCGCGGTCTTTGGGTTTCCGAGTGGCATGCACAAATAAATTATGGCAATGCCTGAACAGCTCGATGACTGTGTGTTTGGGGGATGGGACTGAACTCGCAGAATAATTCGATGGTGTTTATGAGTCAGCCGCTTGCGTCCTGAGTGGTGCTTGCGGGAGTACCGGATTGGTACTGAGCCCACCATCTGGTTTTGTTTGTTCAGGTAAAACCCTAAACCCTAAAACCCTAAAACCCCTAAACCCCTAAACCCTAAAAGCCCGCCATCTGATTTTGTTTGTTCAGGAAAAGATCTTTAGGAGGGCCTCTCTAGCAGATTTGGTTTGGGGGTTACCCATAGGCTCCATAGTAGTTCCTTTTTTGGGATTACCCTATAGGATTCTAAATATGAACCCCCAAAAGAACTACATCGGCAAGTCTTTACATGGTGCCATGAGTGAGACCGAAGTTTGAAGGGTTGTAAAGTCTCCAGGTTGGACAGCACAAAATGTAACCAAATAGTACATACTTTGGCCTTAAAGTAGTCCCTATATAGGTACATTAGGGCCAAAGTATATACTATTGGGGTACATGGAGCCTTAGGGTATAGGGCTGCGTCTTGTTGTCCTCATCTGCGCTGGCAGCGTGCACCTGCAGCCCGAAGCAATGCTCAAGACCGGACCATGCACGGGTTGATGTGGGCAGACATGACTCAACTTCCAGTAGCTTCAACAAGTAACCGTAGGGGCTTTTTGAAGGAACTTGCCTCTCTCTCTATAATATATATATATATATATATATATATATATGAATATGTATTTATATATACATAGGTACATACTGTATACACATGTATATGTACATTCCTAGCTAACACACCCCTGTCCCGCACAAAAAACAAAACACGCACGCACAATCACCAGGACACCAAGCATCGAGGTCTAGCCTGAGCACTACGGCCCAGTCGTAGTGTATGGAATCAGCCACTCGATGGTGAGCTTGTGAGACAGATGGATGGCATCTGTGCTTCGGCTGTGCTGAGTGGGCAGAGCACGTTCTCTCTCAGATTGGAACCCTTCCCATAAGTCCTAACCCCTGAACCCTTCCCCTTAACGTTAAATCCCCCCCAAAGAGAACCCCAGCAGGGTGGCAGGTGCGGTCTCCGGGACTCTGGGCTCCTTGTTCTGGGATGGGGAAGAGCTAAGCTCTCAAACCTTGGAGACAGAGCCAGAAAATGTGGAACCGGAACCCTGTTAACACGCAGCCTCTCTCTCTCTCTCTATCTATATATATATGTATATAGATAGACATTTTTTCTATGTATAGAAGATCAGATAGATAGATAGATAGTTTGTCCACAGCTAACATCCTAAACCCACAAGCGGTTCAGCGTTGAGGGCAGGGGGCTAGGGCTGGCTGGGTCAAGCATCTTCCCAAAGGGTCCCAAGTACCTATATAGTAGAGTGTAGGATTTCTATAGTGGAGTTGCCATAATTAGTATGGTTTGGGTAAATATCCCCCGCGTAGAACTACTATGGTTTGTGTAAATATTCCCTCCCGGGTAATCGTCGACTCAGTAGAGAGCCCTCGGCTCCACTGCACGCCCCAAGGTCGGTGTAGGGTTTAGGCTTTAGGGGGTGTGCCCAAAGAATGTAGACAATAGCCTTTTAATTGTTGCTGGACCTTTATTTTTACTCTACTACCGTGGGGTTTCAGGTAGGGATGCGTAGGGTTTAGGGTTCAGGGTTTCTAGGGCTTGGTTTTGGGGTTTATTGCCTAGGTAGGGTATAGGTTGAGGGCAAATGACGGCTGATTTTCTTCCCAATCCCCGTACACCGCGAAGTATTCAACCGTAACGCCGAAAACCGAGACGCCAAGACCCTAACCCCTCAGCTCTACGACACCTGTGCAGAGCCGGGCCTATGCCATGAAAGCAAAAGAGCTACAAACCTACAACCCTCCAGTGCTAAACCCGCATACCTGAGGAGAAACATGCTACCCGGACAAAGTGCAGAGCTCATTCCCGTCAAGGATTCACGGAATAGGTGTCAGGATTCAGGATCGATCTTTTCGTGTTTCTGGGTTCAGGGTTTAGGGACAGTTTCATCAAGTAGGGTGCAACGATTTAGGATGATCGTGCACAGCTTGACGGCTTGAGGTTCACAGTGATTCAGTCAGCGGGAGGCTCCCTAAACAATCGTGCATTCAGCAATAATCCTCCTACTTACGTGGTATGATGCAGGCAAAGGTGCGAAGGGGTAAATTCAGTCCGTACATGTAATAATTATCAGGGTTCTTTTGCAATTGCGAACGCGCAGGGGTCAGCAAGCGCTTTGCTGCTGCCTTCTAGTTGTTTCATGTGTTTTGTTTTTCAGCCATGTCAGAATGCGAAGCGGGAGCGGAAGCTACAGTTACATAGTCTTCTTCAAGTTTCACTGAAACTGTAAACAAGACACCTCTGCAGGTTTTGCGGTTTCTCACCGGAGTCTATAGAGTTCGCCTGACTCCGCTGTCATCAGCAAAGGGCGGGCCTTCCATCGGGGCTTGGTATCTGCTGAGGCTGCCGCGCGGGTTGGACCCGCACAATGAGAAGCAGGCGCTATTGCGGGTTTCTTGCCTCCGTGGCACCAAATACCCTCCCTAGATAGTCCGAGTGGCCATAACGATCAAGGCCGAATGGAATCTGAGTAGTGTGAGAGGGAGCAACAGTACAATGCAGGAAGGAAGGAGCATCTCGGGATGCACAATGAACGCGGTGTCTCCAAGGCCGAAAAACCTACTAAGCTCAAGCTCGCGGACCAAAATGTGACTGTGTCTTTGCGGCTCCGACCATTGTACGGACAGGACTACACTCGCAGGGACTGAACCTGGTGTGCGTCAGGTCAAGTTCCCAGGCTATGAGCAACTCTAGTTGCTTCCCAATGTTTCCTAATGGCTGATCAGGAGGTAATCCTGAACCCTGAAGCATAGTTAAGCAACTGATTCGAAAGAGTTTCAAGATAACAGATTGAGGGTTTCAGAAAGAGAACTCGTGAGGTCATACCTATACGACTAGAAACTTACGACCCTAATGTGTCCTAAAGTCCTACAGGTCCTAAAACCCAAGAGACGCAAGTTCCCACATCCTAAATCGCCATCTGAAAATCGCGATCCCGACGACCCGAAGACCAGAACCCTACTCTGGTTTAGGGGTTTGGGGTTTAGCGTTTTGGGGTTTAGGGTCGTGGCGGCACGCAGGTTGCGAAGCAACTTTGCTACCAGATACCGAGTTCGAAGGACGAAAGCTTAGGGTTAAGGGTGTAGGGTTTTTGGTTTTTCTGGGGTTTGGGATATACGGTTAAGGGTTTAGATTGTTGTTGCAAGGAAGTGCAACGCTTCCACGTGGTTTTGCCACGGTTTAGGGTTTGAGGTTTGGGAAGCTTTGTGAGCTTTAGGCATTTAGAGTGTGTGGGTTTTTGTTTTCTATGTGACATCTCAACGGCTTCTGAGTTTAGGGTTCAGGGTTTGGGGTTCAGGGTTGAGGTTTAGGGTCGGCTACGGCTCCTTCAACCACATTGAGCCCTGTAGCACTCATATCACAGTGACCTCGTAATTTTGCTGAGTATAGGGAATTTCAGGCAACCAGGTCGGTCGATCAGAGGGTCCAGACATCTTGGTGCATCTCTGCCTGGAAGCTTTGGCAGATCAAAGCCCTAACTCACAAAGTCTCAACCAGCACCCCCCAACTACCCTCTATTATACCCTAAATACCCACTATTAAGGACCATAAGGGCTCTATTAAGGAGTACTTGGGGGGTGCTGGAAAATGAAGAGGCCGGGCCTAAAACCTAAAGTGCTTCAGTCTTTCACCCTAAAACTCCGAGTATACGAAGAAGACCGACTTTGGGGTTCTAGTGTCCGTAAATACGGCTGATGCTCAAAATCCTGCATTACTTTAAGTACCCTAAGCTATGGGAATTATGGTATATTCCTTATTATGGGTAGTGCAGGATTTTGTCCATCAGCCGTATCACCTATTTGAGCTATTTGGAGTCTTCGAGTCAATCGATGGGTTCAGGGGGCAGCATACCCAAAGGCTCCATGTACCCATATAGTAGGTACTTAGGCCTTAAAGCACCCACATAGGGACCCCTTTAAGGCCTAAGTACCTACTATATGGGTACATGGAGCCTTAGGGATAGAGGCCCAAGGCTGAAAGCCCATAGAAACAGCCAGTTTTGAGGTTGGGAGCTCCGTTCGGAAGCCAATCAACCCTAAAGCCTAAACACACCCTTATAGTACCCTTATAGTATAGTACCCTTTAAAAGAACCCTTGTAGAACCTATCAGAAGTACTAGAACCTATCAGAAGTACAGCTACTATCGCTTCTTCGTTGCTACCTGAAGCCCCAAACCCTAAACTTTACCCTAAGCCTTAGACCGATGCAGTTTGAAACAAAGCCTAATCTCCTAACTTCCCATCTTTACATGAAACACCAGGGCTGAAGCAGAGAGCAGGATCATCTACACGAAGCTCAGTCCCTCCATCATAGCGTTTAGGGCTTCGGGGATTAGAGGTTTAGGGCGTTTAGGGTTTAGGCATTTCGGGTTTAGGGCTGACGGGTTTGCAGCAGACAAAAAAGTTTAGACTACTTAGTGGTGGTGCTCCCTTGAAGTCCCTACAACAGCTACACCATAATGTGCCTCAAACCTCTTGTATTTCGGCCCCAATATTACACCTGAACGGTAAACCCTAAACCATGCAAGACTGTCTAGACTGCTCATGTCATACCCCATACTCGATCCTAACCCCTAAACCCTGAACCCCAAAGCCCTGAATCCTATTCCTAATCTCCAAACCCTGATCCCAGGTCCGTAATCCCTGGCAGCCTCATACTCCCTGAACCTGTGAAGAAGGAGCTTCCCGTCAACAGAACACACCCATAAAAGAAGTAAAGAAACCCGTAAAGGAGCACTCCTCAAAGTTATTAAGGCCCATGTTGCCAAACTTAAAACCCAAAGGGTCCATGTGCCAATATAGTAGGTTCTTAGTAGATATAACTATAAGCTTTGCTGTTGCTTGGACCCTTTGGGAGCCCTAGACCGGAGGACTCGCTGTATTTCATACTTCGGGGCTTGGGCTTACCTCCAGCCGGCGAGCCGTGCGCCAAATCTGGGAGCAGTGCTGTGATGGTGGCTGATTCTCGGGCTAGTCCCCAGCGCTTGCAAGTCTGGGCCTTGCAGCCTAAACCCTAAGCCCTAAAAACCCTAAAAACCCTGAACCCTAAACCCCTAAACCCTAAACTATCAAAACCAGTAGACTTTAAGGTTCAGGGTTCGAGGATTACGGGCTTTTTCGGGTCGGGCAGTTTAGGTTTCAGCAAAACCGCGCCAAACACACCAAACATTTAGTGAAAACTCTGGTCCAAGGGTAAAGGAGCCCACGAAGAAAAAATCATCGTAAAGTGTCGTTAATTGACAACGAGGGACGTTCAAGCGCTGAAGCCCAAAGCCCGAGAGTCCTTAAAGTCGAACTGAGCCCTCAACCCTTTCAGCCCTTAATCTAAAAAGCCTAATGCGGGAACCTGATTAAGAAACCTTGGGCCTTTATTAGGGTTCTATAAATGAGCCCTACTGGAGTCCCAAGCCCTGTGACCTCCAGACAAGGAGTGCAAGTTTAATGCCGCTACCTAAACCCCCCAAAGTAGGTAAAATTATGGCCCAATACCTATAAAAGGCCATTATTCTACATACTTTGGGGGTGCAGGTAGGCGAGATTGGAAGTTTCAGGATTACGGTTTGGGGTTGAGGCTTTGGGGATCAGGGACTCCGGGTCCTAGCCGCATAGCCATCATTGACCTCCGTTTGGGAAAGACTTGAGGCTGGGGTTTATCATTTATGATAGTTTTGAAGGGTGTAGGTAGCAGGGCCCTAAACCCGAAGCCCCCAAACCATGCAACTTGGCTGGCGGCATTTGCGTCGAAAGCACCTCGTCTCATAGTATATACCGCGCTTTCTAGCTGCGCGAGCTCACGTGGAGTCTGCATCGAAGCCTTCACAGAGTGGTCTTTCCTAAACCCTCATCCCTAAACTCCAAACCCTAAACAACCCCAATCCGTAAACCCGACACCCTGATCCCTAAACTATACCTAGCCATTCTATGACTTCATGTTTGGGCCCCGGGAGTGGCCAGGTAGAAAATACGTTAGGCCACAGATCTAGAGCTCGGCACATTGGATATGCGTTTGGACTCCAAGTGAAGGCCTCGAAGCCTTGGGTGGTTCAGGAGAATAACTACCCATAGGCCCCAAAGTAGTTCCTTTTGGGGGTTCATATTTAGAATTCTATAAGGTCCTCCCAAAAAGGAACTACTTTGGGGCCTATGGGTAGGGTTCATGAGTAGGATAGCTATAGCTATAACCTATTCTAGGGGACTTATAACCCCACACATAACTGCCCCCATGAACCTTCAAGTATTTTAGTTTGCACGGGGTGTATAGTAGCTTCCTGAACTTCCTAACAGGAAGGGTTAGTAGGAACACTAGATCATGAGCAGTACGATATTGGTTGACAAGACACGCAGCTAGATGGAGCCTTTACATGTCAACAAAGAGCGACAATATCGTACACACACAACACGGACCTCTTGCATTGTCAATGGTCGGCCGGCGTTCCTGGCTGCTGCTGAAGGCCTGAACGGGCTTGCACAGAATACACACGACGTTGCGCCCGAATATAAGCCGCACACTACCTGAAATGAGGTTCGATGGTCGGATGACTACAGCTAGCATGGTTGCACCACGATACTTACTAAGTCGCCTGCTTCTGTGAGCGGGCTCGTGAGGAGGGCACTTTCGTTTCCATCGGCGCCAGAGTGGTCGCTTGCTGGCTATGTCTAGAGCTTCATGCAGGCTGGGGTTTAAGGGTTTTGGGGTTTATGGTTTCGTGGTTCGGGGTTCAGGAATGGTTAGGGGTTTAGAGGTGGGCTGGAAGGACAAGCCTATCAACTTTTCAAGGACGCTAACGCTACATCTGTAATTTGCAGACTCTGTAGGCTCAGAACTCTGTAGGCGCAGGGTCTTAGATGTCTACGTTTAGGCTTTGTTGAAGCTTATGGCCTTTGGTTCCAGGACTCTGATTAGATTGTCAGAGTTCGGATTCTGACGGCTTTTTGCTGACGTTCGGTCAGGCGGTCAACAGGTGTTCTTTACAGAAGTTCTCCTGCATTATCGTGCTTCGGGGCAGTGTCCTTTCTAATGTTGTTGGATTCTCTCCTCTCTACCCCTGTCTTTTTATACATGACAATGATGCCCAAGATCCTGCATGACCTAGATCATCGCACATATCTCACGTCGCACTGTCCGGTCCATTGCCCCGCAACCCCTTGATTTCAATGTTGCATCACCATGGGGTCATGCAGGATTGGGCATTCGCACAGGCCTTGGTTTTAATCCCTGCATCAATGCAATATTAAAATTCGGGGTAGCAGGGAAGCCATGGGGATGTTCACAGTCATGCAGGATTTTGAGCATCACCCGTATCTCACTGTCTCTCTCTCTCTCTCTGTCACTGTCTCTACCCTTGCGTACACATTGAAGGGTGACGATTCACAGATTTTTATTGGAGTCTGGCAGGAGGATCCAATGGCACGTCTCTACTTGGGCTCTCATAGCACAGGAGTTTGCGTAAAGCAGCAGCATAATTTCCTCCCTTATTGTTATTAGTCTTATTGTTATACTGATTATTATGATTGTGATTGCCATTATTAATAGCATCATCATTCTTTCTATCATTATCCTGCCTTAAACAAGGATGAATGGAGGCAGATTGATTTCGCTACAGATGGAATTTCTGCGACGGAGCTAGTGACTAGTGCTTCTTCCTTCATTGAGGAGGTTTCCGGCGTGTCGGCCGTCCCTTAATCCTAAAACCGTTCATCCTGGCCAAAAGGCTCAGTCTCAGATGCGGCCATGGAATAGGTTCAAACGGGATGTGTTGTGTACGGTGTTCCCTGTGTTCCCGGCTGTAGCCCTAAGGGTCCCAAGGACCCAATAATTCGGTACTCGGGTTTGGGATAGTAGTTATGTAGGTTACTATTTTTGAGAGTATATGATAATTGGGTACTTGGGCCCTTAGGGTAGGGTAGGAGAGACCACTTTTCCAACTTTCCCAGGAGCTCGAAGGGTAAACCCCTAACCCGGGAAACCCTAAAACCTAAACCCCAAAGCTCCTAAAGGTCCTAAACCCTAAGAGTGCTAAATAAATCCTAAACAGCCGAAACGCTAAAAGGCTGCTAAATAAATCCTAAACAGCCGAAACGCTAAAAGGCCCAAAACCCTAAGAGTGCTAAATAAATCTTAAACAGCCGAAACGCTAACCTTAAAAGATTTAAACCCTAAATCCTAACTGCATCTGCAGGCCAGAACTGCTTCGGTGCCGCGAGAATTGCGGGAAGGAGAGGAGGCCGGCGGCTCTTCCTTAAGGGTCCATGTACCCAAATGGTCTACTTTGGGGCCAATGTACCTATCTAGGGAGTACTTTATAAGGCCAAAGTATATACTATTTGGGTACATGGACCCTTAGGGCTTCCCAGGTTTCAAAGAGCTGGAAACGTTGACTCCCTATACGGTTTGCGTTTAGGGCTTAGGGTCTCGGGTTTAGGGATAGGGTTTAGGGCTTAGGGTCCCTTGAAATGATTGTTTACTTGAACCCCCCAAAAGTAGGCAAAATAATGGCCCAACACCTATAAAAGGCCATAATTCTACATAATTTGGGCGTCCAGGTAGTTATGATACAAGACTCCTATAATCTGCATGAAGAGCCCTGACGGTCCATGCAAACAGTATATACTTTGGGCCCAACGCATCTCTAAAGGGACTGCTTTAAGGCCAAACTACCTACTGATTAGTTGGGTACATGGACCCTTAGGGACTTGGCGGAAGATCGCACCCGCACGGGCATTTTGCGTTGGCGATTCTAGACGATCTCGATAATTAAACAGCAATCAGGATTATGAGGATGTCGGATCCCCCCTACAGGGACACCTTGGAAGGAGCCGGCCTCTTTATGAAGAAGCAGGCGGCGATTCTGAGCAATCCGCAGTACTACACCTGCTTCAAGCTCAGTTTAATGTTACACCATTCAATGTTCAGGGTGCTTCAACTTTACATACGTCGTACCTGACCTCCCACGCCAACAAGGAGGACCCGAGCCATGTACAACCGTGTATAAACCTCAAGAGTCGCCACAAGGAGCCCTAAACACCCGTGACAAACACCCGTCAACTCTGAACGCATGAGACACCAATCGCCCTCAAACCCGAAACACCGTAACCGCGAAAGACCCAAGCTGGCGGTGCAGGAACCACTTCCTGGAAACTGAGGCGGCCGGCATCACCTGTGCAGCATGTCCTCCATGGCACGGGAGCCTGCATGCCAACTCGATAAACCCGAAACACCCGTACACCCTAAACCATAAGCTGTATGTATAAACCCTACATCAGCCGTCACTCTAAGCCTTAAACGCTTATGGAATCCTTTTTACACCCCCAAGCCAAGGCATCAAGAGACCGCTTTGGGCGATTGGTCCGCATATGTCATCAACTTGGACAGGCGTCCGGACCGGCTGTGACTTGTCTAGGTTCAGGGAATAAGAACCCTAAACCCTAAACCGGGTAAAGGTCCCCCTTTGTGTGTAAACCCTAAACCAGGTAAAGGTACCCCTTTGTGTGATGCTCTGTGACTTTCCTTTTTTGCATGACCAAGCTCTGCAAACCCTTCTGTGACGAGTGCTAGGGAGTCATATTTATTTGGGTTTGGCTATGGTAGGTATCGTTGGTCTGGCGACTTAGGTTTCAAGTGGCTGAGGGTCTTCGTGTGTACTAAGTGCCTAAACCTTAACCATAGGTTCGTTCATGTGCAGAAATCCTAGCCGCAAACGCCTGGCTTTTCATCGTAAGTATGTACATATGTATATGTATATGTATATGTATATGTATACGTATATGTATATGTATATGTATATGTATATGTATGTATCAATGTATGTACCAATGTATGTATCAATGTATGTATGCGTGTATGTGTGTATGTTTGTATGCTTGTATGTTTGTATGCATGCATGCATGCATGCATGGATGCATGCATGGATGGATGGATGGATGGATGGATGGATGGATGTGTATACGTAGGTATGTATGTTTGATACACTATGCATGGGTACTTGAGGGTGAACTTAGAGGAACTCATATTTGGGTACTTGGATCATTGCCAGGGGGCTGATGCATCTTTTCAAGCGCTCACATGTTGAGAGCTATGGGCTCGAAGGTCAGAGTTCAGGGTTTAGGGTTTTAAGGCAGCCTACGCAATGGTGATCCACTTCCTCATTCCTGGCGAAGCCCAGGGTCTTTAACTTTCTGCCATATATTAAACCCTAGAAAATCCCGAGAATGGAACCCGTTCAAGGAACCCCCCAAAAAACACACACACACAGACACACACGTGTCTCAGGAGATGTGAGCTGTGTGTACTCGAACCACCGATCCCCGAGCAACGACATCCTCATCTTAGGCACAAGCTTCAGCAGCTGCTGAGACTTGGAAAGCAAGCAGAGGGCTTGAAGGTTCATGAAATGCTTCAAATTCTAGTGTTTAGGATAGGTCACAACCTTGGGCATACCGACCGAAGTCCCACAATCGAAGACCATAAAAGCTCTGTTAACCACAGTCTTGAACTGGAAGCACTCGTGCCTCAGTTGCAGGGTTTCGGTGTAAGCAGGCTGAGGATCCTTCGAAGTCTAGCCATTGAAAGATTTCCACAATAAACGCAAGCCCGGGGCCATGGGCATTCCGCTTCATGCTTAGCCCTGACGGTCCAAGTAGTCCTTATGGGTTTGATACCTAAAAAGGCTTTAAAGTCCGAAACCCCTGAACCCTAATCCCTAAACCCCTAAACCCCAAACCCTAAACCCCAGGGCCATGCGCATGCCGCTTCATGCTTAGGAAGCCCGGAGTTCCAGCTTTAGCCTCTCTATGTACCGGAGTACCCCAACCGGTTATCGGGAGCGGATGCCAGGAATGCAACGAATCCGTGGCTCCTACGGCGGTTGGAGAGGCGACCGGACTTGTTTTTCTGGTCCTTGACGCATAGCGGGGTATGAGGGACTTATGTCGATGCTTGATGAAATTCCTTAGTTGTGGGTGTCCACTGCAAAAAAGAATCCTCCTTTTTACCGCAAGGCATTCTGTGGTTCGCAAGTGCGGGCGAGTTCCATGGCGGAAGCTCTGCCGAACCACTGAACTTGCAAGCGCAAATGCGAAGCATTGACTTCTCTACTGTAAGCTCTGCTAGGCAGGACCATTCTTGTAACCCTACTAGACCCCAAACCCAAAGCTTACATCATAAGCAGTCGGATCGATGTAGGTGTTTCTGGAGATGAGGGACCCCTAGTAGAGGCCCTTTGCCGCAGGAAACTCACAAAAGGGACCCCCAGAAACGAGAGGAAACTTCCGGATTTCCCCACATAAACCAATGGGCCAACCAGGTTCTTTTGATGTAGTTATAAACACCTACACAGGGCTTAAGTACTTCAGAGTTTGTTTTTGTTTTGAAGGGGGGGTGGGCGACTTAACGTCAGAGCATCTAGGGTTTCTCATAAGCGTTTACCCTAAATGCTGAACCTTGAAACCCATGTAAGCAAACATGTATATGTATACATCTATCTATCTATATATATATATATGTAATATATATATATATATATATATATATGTGGCCCATACCTTTAGGGTATATTTAGCTAGCTTTTTGTGTATACAATATAAAATGCCTAGCTAAATAATACATAGCCATGTCGGATATCGT